>CAUYPK010006197.1:0-20470 GCA_963574355.1 Loris lydekkerianus | reverse complement strand
AAAGGGGTGTTAAAATCTCCAACTACTATGGAAGTGGAGGAAATCGAGTTGCTCATGTCTGTTAGAGTTTCTCTTATAAATTGAGGTGCATTGTGGTTGGGTGCATAAATATTAATAATTAATAATTAATATTGAGTATTACCTTTAACAAATATGAAGTGTCCATCCTTATCCTTAATTATTTTGGTTGGTTTAAAGCCTATTGTGTCTGTGAACAGGATTGCAATGCTTGCTTTTTTCTGCTTTCCATTTGCCTGGAATATAGATGACCATTCCTTCACCTTGAGTCTATATTTGTCTTTTAATGTAAGATGTGATTCTTGGATGCAGCAGATATCTGGCTTAAGTTTTTGTATCCAGTCAGCCAACTGTGCCTCTTTAGAGGACAGTTTAAACCATTCACATTAATTGAGAATATTGATAAGCCTTTCAAGAGTCTGGTGGACATTTTTAATCCTTTTGCAACTGTGGAAGTTGGAATTTGATCAAAATTTGGTCAAAATGGGTTACTTTTGTGGTGGAGGATTACGCTGTTCTTTATGGAGTTTAGGTCTGAGAATATCCTGGAGAGCTCGTTTAGTTATGGCAAAGTTCTTCAACATGTGAATGTTATTGAAGTATTTAATTTCTCCGTCATAAATGAAACTCAGTTTAGCTGGGTATAGGATCCTGGGTTGAAAGTTATTTTGCTTTAGGAGATTAAAAGTTGATGACCATCCTCTTCTAGCTTGAAAGGTTTCAGCAGAGAGATATGCAGTTATTCTAATATTCTTCCCCTTGTAGGTGATGGTTTTCTTTCATCTGGCTGCTTTCAGAATTTTCTCCTTCATATTAACTTTAATGAAATTGGTTATGATGTGTCTGAGGGATGTCTTATTTGGGTTGAGTCATTCTGGAGTTCTGAAACTGTCTGCTATATGAATTTCAGAATCTCTTGGCATATCTGGAAAGTTCTCCTTCCTAATCTCATGGAGAAGAGACTTTGTGCCTTGTGAAGCTACTTCATCGCTTTTGGGGATCCCTATAAGACAAATATTGGTTTTCTTCTAATTATTCCAGAGCTCTCTGAGAGAGTGATCTGTTTTTGCCCTCCATTTCTCTTCGTCTTTGAGAATTTGGGAGTGTTCCAAAACTTTGTCTTCAATGTCAGAAATCCTTTCTTCTGCTTGCTCCATTCTGTCACTGAGGGATTCTACTGTGTTTCTCAGATCTTTAAGGGATGCAACTTCTTGTCTCAATGTGTCAAAATCTTTGGTCATTTGGTCTTTGAATTTGTTGAATTCTTGAGATATCTTTTGGGTTACTGCTTGGAGTTCTAATTCAATCTTATTTTCTATTCAGATTCTGAATTCAATTTCTGACATATCAGATATTTGTTTGTGCATGGGATCTTGTGCTATGTCTGCCCCATTGATCCTCCAGAGTTGATCTACTCTGATTATTCATATTGCCAGAGTTTTTCTGTTGATTTCACGTCATGATTGTTTTTCACCATTGCCTCTCGCCGTCCTCAGAGTTAGGGAGGTGTCTCTCCAAGATTAGACCGCAGCAGGATCACTCTATTGTTGCTGGATCTTTGTAGGGAGTGACCCTGTGTAGTTCCTCTGCGGCTGCTCCAGCTCCGGAGTTCTGGTTGTGGAAGCAGCTCCGGTGTGTGACACACCCGGATCCAGCAACTGGGTGAGAGGTGGTGCGCATGGTTCTGGGAGTGCCTGGCACCCAGTGACTTTGGCACAGAGAGCCCAAGGCTCCAGTAGTCTCTGGCCAGGAGAAGGGCTCTACGCAGAAGCAGGGAGGGCTCCAGAGGGCACACAGCTACCAGAGTCTCTGGCCAGACAAGCGGGCCAGTGTGGAGGCTGAAAGGACACATGAGGGAGGACACAGGGTTGCAGCAGCTCCCGTAGTTCCTGGTTAGTGCATGCAGAGGTCTGGTGGGTGTGGGTCACGGCACAGCTCTTATGGAGGTCTGCGCAGCACCAGGCCTAGGAGTTTGAGGTTTCTGTGAGCTGTGATGCCATGCCCAGGGCAACAACCCGAGGCTCCAGTGTGCCAAAACTGTCTCACTCTGCCCCTAAGGGTTAAGGCTGTGAGGCAGCTCAGCCCCCACCTTTAGGCTGCTCAGTCACTAGGTTACTAGGTCCTGCCGGATCCTTGCTCTGTGACCCTGAGGGTGGAGCTTGCTGGCCTCAGCTCCCTGCGGCCCAGCTCAGCCGCTCAGTCTGGGGCCCCAGACAATGCCCAAAGTTCTCCGCACTCCTGCTTAAGCTCTCCCCAAGGCAGTTCAACTGAGTGCCAAGTCCAAAAACACAAAACAGTTCACAGGTTAAGGCTTTTCCGGTTTTCAGTCTCACTGCTGCTTGTACTTACGGTTCCGGCGGGATTAGGTCAATCAAACACACACAACCACTTGCCAGTTTTCCACTGTTTTTGTCTCTTGGGGTCCAAAAGTCCCATGCTGACTCCCTGTATCCTCAAAGGGATGATTATAGGCAGATCCCACCAGCCAGAGATGCCTGGAATCTTATCTCCCCAGACTCACTGTGCCCAGTTGCAGGAAAGCTGTTACTTGGCCGCCATCTTTTCTCTTTTTTGTAATTGTTAGTTTTATGTGTCAACCTGGCTAGGCTATAGTGCCCCTTTATTTAAACTAATTATAGGTACATTAATCTAGGTGTACCTATAAAGATATTTTGCACATATGTTACCGCCTTACCAGGTTGATTGTCTGGTGCTCAGGAGAAAGGCAATACACTGAGACAGCAAGAGTCACAGCAGAGAAAGAGTTTAATATTGCAGGTGCCATTTGATTGACCTATAGAGTCAACTGAGTTTATGTAAAAGAAATTATCTTTGATAATGTGGGTGGGCCTCATCCAATCAGTTGAAGGGCCTGAAGAGGAATACTGAAGTTTCTCTGAGGAAGAAGAAATTGTGTTTGTGAACTGATCTGCAGCCTCAGCCCCTGCCTGAGAGTTTCTAGCCTGTGGCCTTCTCTGCAGATTCTATCCTCGCCAGCTCCCACAATCACGTAATAAATAAACCTTCTATCTTTATATATGTATATATCTCCTACTACTGTATTTTTGTTTCTCTGGAGAGCCCTGACTAATATGGGGTGGAAGAGGACATCTTCTCATAAACTACCCATTTAAATCTATTGGAAACACCAGATTTGGGACTGAAGGAGGAAAGCTTTACAGCTAAGAAGAGGGTCTGAGGGAAGGGTGTTGAGAGCCTCCTGTCTCAGAGGAAATAGCACCCCACATTCAGAGACGGGGGAGTGCCAGTGCTCCCTGAACAATGCTCCATCTGGACCATCAGATGCATGAGGACTCATTTCTAGAATCCCAAGTTTAGTCACTGTTCCTTTATTTTTTGCGTCATCTCTCTGTGATCTCGTCTTGAAATGAAGAGGTTTCAGCCTCTTACACTCTCAACTGATAATCATGAACTTTTAGTTCAAGGGAAATAATAGGCTTTGAATCACAAATGATTCTGTTGAGCTTTGCTTCAAGGTCTCTGACTTGCTTTCTGAAGGCCTTCAGCTCTTCATTCACATGTTTATCTTGTCATTTGCTTCAGAACTTTCCTCCTCTTGCTCCAAGTAATGATCTTCTTGGACAGACTCTATTTCTTTCTCCTGACAGAGTCCAGTCACTTCATTTCCCCCTCTCCTGAAGATTTTGATGTGCATTTTCAATTGAGGTTTGCTCAGTCTGAAAACTTTTTAGATGGCTCGTCTTGTCAGCGTTTCTGTTTTCTTCTTTGGCAATGTTGATGTAGAATTGATTTTTCCCTTTGTCTTGGATGTTTAAATGCACACTTGACTTTTCAATTAAGTCAGTTTCCTTCTGACTCCTCTTGTCTGGTCATAAATACTGATCCTTCCTAAGTTATTTCCTATGTTTTCTTTGCCAAGGGAAACTGTCAGATCTTTCGACTTTATTTATTTATTTATTTGTTTATTTATTTTTGAGACAGAGGCTCACTCTGTCATCCTGGCTAGAGTGCAGTGGTGTCATTTCTCATAGCAAACCTCAAACTCCTGGGCTGAAGCAGCCATCTTGCCTCAGATTCCCAAGTAGCTGGGACTACAGGTGCCCACAATGACACCTGACTAATTTTTCTATTTTAGTAGAGATGGGTCTTGCTCTTGCTCAGGCTGGTCTTTTTTTTTTTTTTTTTTTTTTTTTGAGACAGAGTCTCACCTTGTTGCCCTCTGTAGAGTACTATAGCATCATAGCTCACAGCAACCTCAAACTCTTGGGCTCAAGTGATTCTCTTGCCTCAGCCTCCCAAATAGCTGGGACTATAGGAGCCCACCACAAGGCCTGGCTATTTTTAGACATGAAGTCTCATTTTGGCTCAGGCTGTTCTCAAAAGTGTGAGCTAAGACAATCTACCCACCTTGGCCTCTCAGAGTGCAGGCAGGTCCCAGACTGCTGGGATTACAGGTATGAGCAACCACATCCCACCTACGTCTTTCAGCTTAGCTAATGCCCCTTTAGAGACTTAACCTGTTTCTTCATACATGAATTCATTCTTCACCCTAGAATTCTGTGTGAAGGTCCTGAGTCTTTCTATTGTTCCTTGAATAGTTTTAAGTTTGTTCTTGCTTTTCCTATTGTATGTTTTTGGCTTTGGTTTCTGCTTCTAGAGATAAGATCTTTCTAAGTTTTCTTTTTCCCAGCTAGTTTACTATTAAGCATAAGATGGGGCCAGGAGTGGTGGCTCATGCCTGTAGTCCCAGTGCTGTGGGAGGCCGGGGTGGGTGGATTGCCTGAGCTCAGAGGTTCGAGACCAGTTTGAGCAGCAGTGAGCCAGAGTAAGACCCCGTCTCTACTAACATCAAAAACAGCCGGACGTTGTGGTGGACGTCTGTAATCCCAGCTACTGGGGAGGCAACGGGACAGAGCATGGCCAGAGGAAGAAGAAAATCAACAACAAAAAAATGAAGAAGAATGAACAAGCAAGCTGAAATTAAAAAAAAAAAAAAAAAGCATAAGATGGACCAAATCACAGGGTTAGATGTGTGTAGAGCAATAGGCACTTCTGGACTTTTATCTTCTTTCACTTTCGGGAGAGGCTTGACAAGAGTTTTAATTTTTCTAGGACTAGAGCTGAATTGTGAACAGTATATTCTTAATTCTCAGTACATTTTTTTTTTCACTAACTGAAAAGTTCTGCCTAAAACCAAGAAAACTGTTAACACACATACTGTCATGACATTAACTCTCTCCCAATGATCCTCAGGGGAGAGAGACTTGGTCTCACACTGTCAAGTACTTCTCCACAAAACTCTGTGTGTGTCCCGAGTTTGCCCATAGTACATTGCAGGATGAAGCACCAGATTCACATGTAACACTCTCTTGACTTGCCAGATGGTTCCCTCAGGAAAGCTTAAAACTCTTTTCAGAGCTGAGTGTAGGAGGGTGGGGAGCAGAGGAGGTGGTGATAGCTCTGGCCTAGGTTCTTCTCCACTGCTGTTCCCCTTCTTGCCCCCCCCACTACAATACTCTAAACAAGTTGCTGAACCTTTCTGAGTCTCCCTTCCTCATCTGTGAGTGGAGCGAGTACTGCCCACCAGATAGAATTGTTGGAAGGATGAACATGAGGATGTCACAGAGTCCAGCAGGTAAGGAGTTCGAAACATCTTAATGAACTTCTATATTCTATTACCCAAGGTATTAGCAACTCCTTTGTCCATAAAATATTTGGTTATTCTGCTAAAATAGTATGTCTAGTAAACATAAGAGACTATAGTAAAACCTGCTGGACTTAATAAGAGAGGACAAATGAGGTAGCTCACGCCTATAATCCTAGTACTCCGGAAAATGGAGGCAGGAGGATGCCTTGAGCTCAGGAGCTCGAGACCAGCCTGAGCAAGAGCAAGACCCTGTCTTTACTAAAAACAGAAAAGTGATCCAGGAGTAGTGGCAGGCAGTGTAGTCCCACTTAGTCAGAAGGCTGAGGCAGGAGGATCGCTTGAGCCCAGGATTGTGAGGTTGCTGTGAGCGAGGCTGGCACCACATTACTCAGCACTCTAGCCTGAAGCCTGAGCAACTGAGTGAGACTCTTTCTCACACAAAAAAAAAATTAATAAGAGAATTGGTAAGGGACTGTATACAAGATAAACACAAAAAGAAAAGGCTTTTGTTCTCAAAGAAAACTTTATAATGAGGAATAAAGAGCAGCTGCAGACTGTTAGCTCCCCTTTTCTCTGTTCCTTTCTCTGGAACATTCAGCAGCTCTTCAATGCCTTCACACATTTGTTTTTGGGACAGGGAGTGGGGTGAGGGCTACTTAATCTGGCTTTTCTAGTTATTCTCAGCTGGAGCTGAGGCTGCTAAAGGCTGCAATATTGTCCCTGAAAGCAAAGGTATCCATGTTTTTTTCTACCCTTAGAACAAATGCTTAGGAGCAAAATGTGGAGGTGTTACATATATAATAGCAACCCAAACTGTGAGATATTTGAGTATATTTTCTTCAGAAAAGTATAGAACCTATAAAAAGAAAGCCACCAAATCTTATGAAAAGATATAAAACAAGACTTGAATGAACGAAAAGACATAGCATGTTCTTAGATGAAAAGATATATACGTACAAATTCATAAAAGTGTCAATTCTCCGGAATTACAATATAAAGTTAATGTATTTGCAGCCAGAATTTTTTTTTTTTTTTTTGACACCGAGTCTTAAGCTATTGCCCTGGATAGAGTGCTGTGATGTCATAGCTCACAGCAACCTCCAACTTCTGGGCTTAAGCGATTCTCTTGCCTCAGCTTCCCAAATAGCTGGGAATACGAGGCCCACCACAATGACCAGCTATTTTTTGGTTATAGTTGTCATTGTTTGGCAGGCCCAGGCCGGATTTGAACCCACCAGCTCTGGTGTATGTGGCTGGCGCCTTAGCTACTTGAGCTACAGGCGCCACCTGCAGCTAGCATATTAACATAATTCTTCTTTTTAAAAAATTGCCAAAGAAAATAGGACAAATAAGGAAGTCAGGACTGACTAGAAAGCTACTGTAATCAGAGCAATCTGTGGCACAGACTGCCAGCTTACCCACAGTATTCATCCTTCCTTAGTGGAACCCTAGATGTATATCTGCATACATAGCCACTTGGAGTAAAGACCTCATCTCCCAGCTTATCTTCCAACTTAGCATGGCCATGTAAGTTCTGGCAAATGAGATTTAGGCAGAAGTGTCCGTGCATCTTCTGAAAATGATTTAGAGGGAGAGATGCATCTCTCTTAGTCCCTTTTACCTTCTATTGGCTGAAAAGCAGCCACTTTGGGCGTTGCCCATGGCTCAAAGGGGTAGAGCACTGGTCCCATATGCCAGAGGTGGTGGGTTCAAACCCATCCCCGACCAAAAAACTACAAAAAAAGAAAAAAAAGAAAAGCAGCCACTTTGGTAGGAGCTTGAGCAGCCATCTTGGACCAGGAGAAGAAAGCTGTGTATTAAGAATAAATAGAAAAGGGCTGGGTGGCGTGGCTCATGCCTATAATCCTAGCACTCTGAGAGTCTGAGGAGGGTGGATCCCCTGAGCTCACAAGTGAGACCAGCCTGAGAAAGAGCAAGACTCTGTTTCTAAAAATAGCCAGACGTCATGGCAGGTGCCTGTAGTCCCAGCCACCCAAGAGGATCTCTTGAACCTAAGAATTTGAGGTTGCTGTGAGGTATGACACCATGGCACTCTACCCAGGGTCATAGATTGAGACTGTCTTTAAAAAAAAAAAAAAAAAAGGAATAGTAGAACAGAATGGAAGGATCCTGGGTCCCTAAAACAGTGGAGAGTCAAAACTTATCTGTGGACTTCATTTATGCAAGAGAGAAATACTTTTTATTTCTCTGGAAATATTTCTCTTTTTATTTATCTGGAAATAGGGTACTGCAAGTGACAGAACCTAAATGCTTAATTGGTGAATGTAATTGGGTGACAACTACACAATGGCAATGATTTAGACATTGCTGACTAGAAAGCTTGTGATCCTTGTCATATGGTAGTCAAACATCTGATTAAAATCTTTTTTTTTTTTTTTTTTTAATTTAGAGGCAAGGTCTTACTCTGTTGCAGAGACTAGAGTGCAGTGGCATGATCATAGCTCAATGCAATCTCCAATTCTGGGGTCAAGTGATCCTCCTACCTCAAGCTCCCAAGAAGGTAGGGCAACAGGTGCATGTCACCATGTCTGGCTAACTTTTTAAATTTTTTTAGAGGTGAGGCCTCCCTGTGTTGCCCAGGCTGATCTAGAACTCCTGGATTCAAATGATCCTCTGACCTCAGTCTCCCAAAGCACTGGGATTACAGGCATGAGCCACTGTGCCCAGCCAGAACCTTACTTTAGTTAGATGTTACTGTGTGGCAAAACACCTCCAAACTTCATGGGTTAAAACACCAAGCATTTTTTTTTCACCCCTTACCATTCTGGAGGTTGGCTGTGATCAGCTGGGTGGTTCTGGATCTCATTCCTGAGGTTTCAGTCAGATGACAGCTGGGGGTGAATATCCAAGACAGTTTCACTCATGTGTGTGGCATTTTGGTGAGATGGCAGAAGGCTGTGACCTCCTTCTCCTTATGGCCTAGCTCAGGCTTTTTTACATGGTGGCTGGATATGAAGAATGCAAAAGTGGAAGCTTCCAGATCTTCTTAAGGTTTAGGGCCAGAACTAGCAAGTGTTGCTTCTGCCACATTCTGTTAGAGAGTCACAGGGCAAGCCCAGATTTAAGGAGAGGGGACTACAGAAAGTAGTAAATATTGGGAGACATGGTTCATTGGGGGCAACCCTCAGACACTAGTTACGTCACTTTGGAAGGCAGATCAGGGGCTGGCTGAGGCTGTAGAATGCAGCATAGCAATGTAGAAATAGTAAGAAAATTCAAAATGTTCCTGCTTTCTGGCTTCTTCTACTTTTAGCAAGTCCTGTGAGAAAGAAACAGATAGAGAAATTCAGGCCAGTGTACAGCTGTACAGCTTTGCTATTGGAGGAACTCTTTGCTATAACCTATAATCTGACTTGACTGAGAATCCTGTAATTTTGAGTTTGGCAGACTTGAGAAAGCCATTGCTTCTGCACTAAAGCAGTTATAAGTGGTAATTGCAAAGTGGTAGCCTTAGCAGACATTAAAGACTAGTGCCCTTTTTAGAAAAGCTATGAGTCTGTTAACAAAGAAGGAATGAAGGATAGTACTTTCCCACTCCAGTCTGTTTTTTCATATGGCCTGAAGAAAACCATCATGAAATTGGGAGAATGGCTGGTAGATAAAATATCAGAATCTTCAGACTTGAAAAATGTGTGAAGATAAGATCTTTGGCTATGCTTACTCATATTGGAACTGACCAGAGCCAAATAAACCAAAGATCTACTACCTTTTCAAAGGAATTGTGCTATCAGTAAAAACCCAAACCCTTTCTGTAAGAACCTATGACTTCCCAATCCTCAAAACACTCCTTAAACCCTTGAACCTGCCCTAGGAGAAAGCTTGGGTGACTGAATTTCCCAAGAAGGGTGTGCTCTCTCACAGCCTTCATGGATGTGGCCATCCAGCCTTGGGCTTGTGTGTTGCTTCTCAGTGATGTGGCCAATGTGGAATTAAGTGAGGACTGTTGACTTACTCATTAGTTTAACTAACCTTTACCAGATGCTTCCATGTACCAGGCATGAGGTTAGTGCTAGGGATGCAAGTGTGAAGGGAGGAGAGGCAGTTGAAGGTCCAGAAGCCTAGGTAGGACCTCTATTCACTCAGGCTCTTCATTCACAGCTATGTCTCCTTGGTGATACCTTTCAAAGGGATCCAGAATTTCCCATCTCTGTCCCTGTTGCTTTCCCACTGCTGGATGTCCTCGCTACACCAGCTTCCTTGATAGTCAACCCTGTTGGATTTGCCCAGCTCAACTCTGTATTAGGTCTGCCACTGACATTTGCTATTACATGGTTAAGCAGGTTGCAGGGGTTGGAAGGACTCACGGCCCTGGTACCCTCAACAGAATATCCCCAAGGCTGGACTGTGCACGGCATCGGCTTGCAATCTATTGCACTTCAGCCCCTTTACACAATGCAAAAACTCACATCCCGCCTAAGTCACCCATTCTACATTCAAGCGCTAGTGATAAGAAAGTATTTTTGAGATTATGTTTTAGTTTTATGCTTTAACAGTAGGTTATGAATAATTTAGACATAAACTCTAACATAAACTTGTCTTCTAGTCATAAAACGACATACATTTTAATTCTTTACAAATAAGTATGTCTAATCAGGAAGAAATTTCAGAAACATCCTGTATCAGGCGGAAAGCTGGGTCTGGCAAAAAGTGTGTTCTCTCTCTGATCCTGTCCTTGTAGAGCAGGGGTCCTCAAACTACGGCCCGCGGGCTATATGCAGCCCACAGAGGACATTTATCTGGCCTGCTGTGTTTTTGCCACCGCTGTCTGTCCTGCTTAGCAGCAGACTTGTCCCGGCCCGCAGTGTGCATGTGTGGAATGTGAGCCGCACTCTCCGACTCCCCCCTCCTCTCTGTCTCTCAACTCCTCCTCTCAGTCTCGGGGACTAACTGATGCACGCTTGCATCACTTGTAACGACTAGCAGTGGCAAATATGGAACCGGACATTGACGGTCTCATTAGCCAAAAGCAGGCCCATAGTTCCCATTGAAGTACTGATAAGTTTGTTGATTTAACTTTACTTGTTCTTCATTTTAAATATTGTATTTGTTCCTGTTTTTTTTTTTTTTTACTTCAAAATAAGATATGTGCAGTGTGCATAGGAATTTGTTCATAGTTTTTTTTTAAACTATAGTCTGGCCCTCCAACGGTCTGAGGGACAGTGAACTGGCCCCCTGTTTAAAAAGTTTGAGGACCCCGTTGTAGAGTGTCTGCTTCATTCTATCCTACCTGCCAGCCATAGGAGGAAAACATCCCAGGGAAGGACACTGTTTGGCCCAGCTTCTGTCATGTGCTCATCTTCTGATCAATGGCCAGGTTGAGTTTCCTACAGAAGGAGGAGGAAGAGAGGAAGGGCTGCATATTTGGGTGGAGACAGCAAGGAGCAGAACTATACTCAGGAAGGAGTTACTCGGGTGGCTCCTTTGGTTATGCAAATATAGGATAAATGCATACCAGTGTTGTGGGTGAAGTGCCATGCAGGACTCTGGTGTCTGGAAAAAGGTCTCTCCTTTTACCCCTTGATCTGTGTTGGGAGAAGAAGTAGAAAAATTTACATTCTAGTCATTGAGCCTCCCAGAAGCATTAAAGTTGTAATGTTATAACTTTCTTAGTTAACTGAGCTGGTACTAACTATGCCTGCAGGGAAAGACACCAAGGGCCCCAAACTGTCACAGCATGGAGTATACTGGCAACATAGGCCTTGGTTCTGCTCAGCTCATGGCAGGAGCTGGAGCTCCACGCCCTGCTTTCCTCCCTCCCTAGAGAATATACTTCTGCGTTTTGAGAATACGTGTAGTAACCGAACAGGAGAAAGGAGACAAGAGGACCCAGCCTTCTTGTCAACTTAACTGTAGGAACACTTATCAGGAGGGCCTGAGTTGGAAGAGTTCCTTGGCCTGTTTAGAGAATTGAATCAGTTTGAGTATCAAGCCAGCTGTAGTCAAGGGACCTTTGCACTTGGTGGAATCTGCAAGCAAGATCATTCTCTTTGATTTGAGTAAGGCTCCAGAGTTTTTACATAATTCTGGCTTCAGTGATCAAGAGAGATATGCCAAAAACCCTTCTGTAAAAAAGAGTAATAAATATTACACAATTGCCAGATGATCCAGCAATCCACTTCTAGCATATTCACAAAAGAGTTGAAAGCAGAGACTTCAACAGATTTCATGCTTCCATGTTCATACCAACATTATTCATAACAGCTAAAAGGTAGAAGCAACCCAGGTGTCCATCAATGGCCCCCTCTTCAAAATACTGTTTTTGTTTCTGTAAAGATGGATCTTATTCTGCTGCCCAAGGTGGAGTGCAGTGGTGCAATTATAGCTCATAGAAGACTTAAACTCCTAGGCTGGGGTGATCTTCCTGCCTCAGCAAAGACATATATCACCATGCTCTGCTGATTTTTTTCATTTGTTTGAGACAGAGATTCTCACTATGTTGCCCAAATCGAAATAATGTTTTTAAGTACATAAAATATATTGTATTAAGTGTGAATGTTGGTCATTCTTGTCATACCTAACTAAAAGTCAAGAAGCTGAAACAGGCCAGGCCCAGTGGCTCACACCTGTAATCCTAGCACTCTGAGAGCCAAGCCAGATAGATGGATTGCCTGAGCTCAGGAGTTTCTGACAAGTCTAAGCAAGAGAGGGAGACCGTGTCTCCACTAAAAATAGAAAAATTACCTGGGCAATGTGGCAGGAGCCTATAGTCTCACCTAGTGGGGAGGCTGAGGCATGAAGATCACTTGAGCCCAAGAGTTTGAGCTTGCTGTGAGCTATGATGATGCCATAGCACCATACCCAGGGTGACAGAGTGAAACACTATCTCATAAAGAAAAAAAAACCTGAAACAAAGACAAGAAGCAGGATGGGGATGGGGGATTCAGGACACACAACATTGTTCTAGAAATGTAATTCTTTGCAAGTCCAGCTGCTGAAACTGCCTGTTGTAACACGAGACCAGTTTTATCTGTAGTTGCTGAGATAACTTGCTATAACTCTAGGACTAATTTTGCCCACCATAGTCACTGTCATTCACCAATTGGAACTTGCCAGCTCCCCAGAACAACCTTGTTTGTGCAAATGAACTTTCTCAAAGAGCAGTACATAACATTTCTCTCTTCTATTAATTTTAATTAATTCGTTTTTAAGAGACCTGGTCTCACTGTGTTCCCCAGGCTAGAATGCAGTGGTGCTGTTGGTTGTATGCCTTTGGCTGAAGAATGAACAGACACAGCAAAGGTAAGGCAAGCATGAGAGGAAGTTTATTGAGGAAGGGTAAGATAGGATTATAGATAAGAGAAGACACATTTGCTAAACAAAAATGACAACTGCAACAGCAAAAAAAAAAAACTGCTGGGCGTTGTGACAGGTACCTGTAGTCCCAGCTGCTTAGGAGGCTGAGGCAAGAGAATAGTTTAAGCCCAAGAATTTGAGGTTGCTGTGAGCTGTGACACCACGGCACTCTGCCAACGGGTACATAGTGAGACTCTGTCTCAAAAATAAATAAATAAAAGTAGCTGGGAGTCATGGCGAGCTCCTGTAGTCCTAGCTACTTGGGAGGGTGAGGCAAGATATCAAGAGTTCTCAGGCTCAAAACCAAGAGTTTGAGGTTGCTGTGAGATATGGTGCCACAGCACTCTACTCAGGGTGACAGAATGAGACTCTGTCTCAAAAAAAATTTGCATATAATGATATAATTTTTATATAAAATATATATCTTTATATATATATAAATATATATGTGTGTGTGTGTATATATATGCAAGATAATATGACAAGTACCAAAGGAAATAAACAGTAAATGAATACAAATATATTATACATGTATACTTTCATACATACATATAATAAAGGCAAATATAAATATGTAGTAATACAAATGATGACATAGTTGGCTTCCTGATCAAGGAAGTGCTTTTTTTTTTTTTTTGTAGAGACATTCTTACTTTATTGCCCTCGGTAGAGTGACATGGGTGTCACACAGCTCACAGCAACCTCCAGTTCCTGGGCTCAAGTAATTCTCTTGCCTCAGCCTCCCGAGTAGCTGGAACTACAGGCGCCCACCACAATGCCTGGCTATTCTTTTGTTGCAGTTCGGCGGGGCCGGGTTTGAACCCACCACCCTTGGTGTATGGGGCCGGGGCCCTACTCACTGAGCCACAGGCTCTGCCCACAAGGAAGTGCTTTTTAAGGAAGTAATATAATATCTAAGCTCTTGCCTGAAGGAGGAAAAGGAGGAAGGGCAGGCCAGTCTGAAGAAACAGCACAAAGATGAGCCTGGTGTATGAGAGCAAAGAGGCCACGTCTTAGTGAATAAAGAACAGGAGAGTGAGATGAGATTGCACAGAGAGGAAGACAGGAGTAAATACATACTGAATTCAAAGGAAGGCCTTGGAGAATTTTCAACAAAGAAATGACATGACATGGTTTCCATTTTTTAAGCTCACTCTATCTGTTGGGTAGAAAATAGCTTCAAGTGCAAGAAGTATGGAAACAAGAAGGCTAGTTAGGAGATACAGCAGGCAGGACATGGGTATGACTTGGAAGCAGTGGTGGCAACAGACATGATGAGAAATAGATGGATTTTGCATACATTCTGGAGACTTTACTAACTTACTGACGTGCTGGGCCTAGATCCTAAGAGAAAGAGAATTTAGGAAAGACTCTCAGGTTTCTTTCTGGCTTGAAATGGACATGTATGTGTGTATGTTTGTGTGTATGTTTAAATGTGCACAAAATATTGTACGTATGTGTGTGTGTGTGTGTGTGTATTTAAATGTGTACAAAATGTTCCTCTAGAACAGTGGTTCTCAACCTTCCTAATGCCGGGACCCTTTAATACAGTTCTTCATGTTGTGGTGGCCCGCAACCATAAAATTATTTTCTTTGCTACTTTTTAACTGTAATTTTGCTATTGTTAAAAATTGTAATGTAAATATCTGATATGCAGGATGTATTTAGGCGACCCCTGTGAAAGGGTCCTTCAACCCCCAAAGGGGTCGTGACCCACAGGTTGAGAACCACTGCTCTAGAAGGACGCATAAGCTCTGTTTATCTGGCTGATCAGGTGACTTATTTTGACCAAAAGAAGGCAACTGAAGTAATGTCAAAGTTCTGGGCCTAGGTCTGAGTCTTCCACCCCTTCCCTCTTGATGCCCTGAGACCACCACTTAAATAAGTCCAGTTAGCTTCCTTAGAATGAGAACCACAGACAGAGGGGCTGAGCAGACAGTCAGATGGGAGTGAGGCAATCTTAGATTGGGTAGTCCCACGTGATCAACAGAGGACTGAGGCAGGGCAGTAGGATTCACTCCAGGTAAGACCAGCAGAAACACCGCCTAGCTGAGCTCAGCCCAAATTACTGACCCACAGAATCCTGAGGGGAGAGAAAAAAGCTGTTAAAAAATTATTTTTTAGGCTCAGGCCTGTGGCTCAACTGGCTAAGGTGCCAGCCACATACACCTGAGCTGGCGGGTAGAATCCAGCCCGGGCCTGCCAAACAACAATGACGGCTGCAACCAAAAAATAGCTGGGCGTTGTGGCAGGCTTCTGTAGTCCCAGCTACTTGGGAGGTGGAGGCAGGAGAATCGCTTGAGCCCAGGAGTTGGAGGTAGCTGTGAGCTGTGATGCCATGGCACTCTACCCAGGGTGACAATTTGAGTCTCAAAAAAAAAAAAAAATAATAATAATAATTTTTAAAAATGTTATTGCTTTAAGCCACTACATTGTGGGGTGGTTTATCATACAGCAATAGATAACTGTTACAGGAGGGAACTGAGTGGCTGAAGAACAAGAATGGGGGACTTTAATCCATCCTTTTGTATAATTTGACTTGTGAACCTTGTGAATGTATATTGCCTATTAATTTTCCTCAAAAAATTATGCCACATTCACAGTGCATAAAATCTGTTATTTTGAACTTAAAGAATATAGTTTGAAGGTGATCCATCATTAGCATTTTTTTTTTTTTTTTTTTTTTTGTGAGACAGAGTCTCACTCTGTTGCTCTGGGTAGAAAGCTGTGGTGCCATGTGTCATCATAGCTCACAGCAACCTCAGTCTCTCGGGCTCAAGTAATCCTTTTGCCTCAGCGTCCCAAGTAGCGTGGACTACAGGCACCGCCAGGATGTCTGGCTAGTTTTTCTACTTTTACTAGAGACAGGGTCTTGCTCTTGCTCAGGGAAGTCTCCAACTCCTAAGCTGAAGCAATCCACCCACCTCAGCCTCACAGAGCTCTTGGATTACAGATGTGAGCCATGGTGCCTTCCCTTACCATTGATTTTTACAAGTTTTCTTGAAGCAAAACATATAAAAAAGTACACAAATCATAATAGTGTAGCTTGATGAATTTTCATACCTGTGAAACTAGTACCCACATCAAGAAATGCCATCATCAGCCTTCTTTGTGCCCCCTCTTAGTTGCTACCCACAAGAAATGTACAAATAGGTATTACGTACAGTCAGCCCTCTGTATCCATGGGTTCTGCAACCATGGATTCAACCACCCACATATTGGAAATATTAAAAAAAATTCCACAAAGTTCCAAAAAGGTTATGAGTTTATGCTTGCTGAGTACTGCATTTTATTAGGTATTATAAATAATCTAGAGATGATTTAATGTATATGGGAGGATGTGCCATAGGTTATATGCAAATGCTATGCCATCTTATATAAAGGATTTGAGCATCTGTGGATTTTGATATATAGGGATAGTCCTGGAACCAATCCCCAGACTGTATACATTTACATGTAGTATATATGTATTTGTAGTTTCATTTACATATATGGTTGTATTAACAGAAAAGTAGGGTTTTTTATCCCCGCTAAATACATTTGAACAAATATTTAAAGAATGTCATTTTAAAGGCACATCAAGTTATTTGCTTTTACCGGGGCACCCCCGATCTCCATCTGGCTCTTCTACTTTAACAGGATAAAGATATCTTGAGCTATTCCTGTTTAAAGACAAACCCTTGCCGCTGGTGAGGGGAGGTACTGCCCCCTTGTGGCCATATTTGGTTCCTGCGCCCAAGCCCGGCGCCCAACAGGTCTGGACCCAACTTTCCAAAACTTTAAGCCAAGGTGAGCATCTAGAGTAGATAAATTGGGCTGCCATTTTAGGGCAACTTTTCTAGTCAAGGTGACCTGACAGCCCCCAGTCCTGGTAGCATTTATAAAGTAACCTCCTTGGCTGGTAGATGACTTCCACCTGCAGCCTGTCCCATCACCAGCAGGAGATGGGTTAGAAGAGGGGAATAGGGAGGCTGTAGAAGTTGCCTTGAAAGGAGATCATGGCTTTGGCATTCTTAAAATTCGGTATATGGGAGGATCCTGGGAATGCCCATATGGCCGAAGTTCTGAAGTCCAGCTTCTCCGGAGCTTGTTCCTCCTCTCAGGTCCTGTGGGAGGTGATATATGTGCTTTTTCAGTAAAAACCAGGCCATAGAGTCCCTGGACATTACAGGCCGTGACCCACCAGCGTGTGCTGGCACCGAGAGGAAGGCAAGAGCGAACACACACTGAGCGCGAAGGACAGCACTGCAGAGCCGGGCGCGGTGGCTCACGCCTGTAATCCCAGCGTGTGGGAGGCCGAGGCGGGACGATTGCTTGAGCTCAGGAGTTCGAGACTTGTCTGAGCGAGAGTGAGACCCCGACTCATGAAAAAAATGAAAAACCCGGTCGGGCGCCTGTGATCTCAGCGGCTCCGGGAGGCCCACAGCCCGAGTCAAAGAGCTATGACGCCAGGGCACTCTGCTCAGCGCATGGGTGGGACTCCGTAACAACAACAAAGACAGCACGGAAGGGTTTGACACTATGTGATTACTCTTTGGGGAGGTGGGAGGGCCTAGATGAAACGCCCAGGGAGGACTCCTGGACTAGATGGCGCTGCTCCAGCGGCACCCCCACCCCCACCCCACCCCACCCCCCGGTTTCGGGAGCCCGGCTCAGTGGGGCGTGTATACAATAGGAGAAATGCACAAGCAGAGAAGTAGGGCTCAAGCGATTTCTGGAACTCTACCTCGCTGCATGGTGGCCAGGGTCCCAGCAGAAAAGGGCTCTTTCTGTAATACTAAAATAAGGAAGGAACATATTTTGCTGACACGAATGATATAAAAAGGAACTTATAAATAAGGTGGGCAAGAGGAGGGAACAGCTGTGTGATTAGGTCACCCTGGAAGCTGCCCTGTAGAGGAAGTGACCTTGTCAGGAAGGAGGAGCCCCTGGACCCCAGTGGCTGATAACACCAGCTAGTTCTTTCTTTGGGCTAATTCAGACATGCTGAGCTAGCAGTCTGGGGAGATGAAATTAACCAGTAAGGCCAGCCAGATGTGTCTCTCCTCACATGTAAAATTATATTCTGTGTCAATTGGGATGTTTTGGGCTATCACTGAGTTTTCCTAACTGAAAGTGACTTGAGCCACCCAAGTTTTATACCTGGCCTAACAGGAAGTTCTGTCCTTAGATTCATTCAGTGGTTCAACCTGTCACACAGGGCCTTGTGTATCTCTCCCCACCGCCACCTTCCTTGGCAACATCTTCCTTGAGGTGGCAAGATGGCTGCTGCAGATCCAAACATCACATCATTGCATGACAATGTCCAAAATTTAGATGGGAATATCAAGAGCCTCCCTCCTATCTCTTCCTGCTTTTCTTTTTCTTTTTCTTTTTTTTTTTTTATCAAGTAGGACAATCTTTCCTAAAATTCTGCTCCACCAGCAGATCTGTTCTTTCATCTCATTGGGGCAAAGTTGAAGCACACAGGCTCCACTCTACAAACCACAGGGGAAGGAGACCACCAGGACTTGGACCAAGTGGCTCAAAGAGTAGGGCGCCAGCCACATATGTTGAAGGTGGCAAGTTCAAACCTGGCCCTGGCCCAAAACTGCAACAACAACTAGAACAAAAATCAAATCTTCTTGACAAAACATGAATCAGTAAACAATTGTCCACTGTCTCTATTTCTATTTTTCTCTCTAGGAACTTCAACAGAAGGTCAGGATATTTTGGCCCTCCTTTTGACTCTCAGAGTGTTTTTGTCTTCTGTTTAAGAATACAAACCTTTTGTTGGAATTACATCATATTGATTATTTTTCTCTGAGAATATTTACCAGAACAAATGCCATCAGGTCAGTTCAATATCTTTGATTTTTCTACACAGCCTATTAAATCTATTTCCAACATATCCATTTTTGCTTCAGTTGAGCTACAATTATCACCTGAAATTTTTTCCATATAAATTTTATAATGATGATTTATCAATCTTAAAAATATATATCGCAGTTTAATAATTATAGCTTCTGCTATTCTCAGTTATATTTGGTTGTCACTATTTCTGTCATCTATCAAGTCCATTTTTTCCATGACAAACTTTGCAGATCTACATTTTGGGTTTTTGGGGGGTTTTTTGCAGTTTTTGGCTGGGGCTGGGTTTGAACCTGCCACCTCTGGCATATGGGGCCGGCACCCAAGCCCTTTGAGCCATAGTCGCCGCCCAGATCTACATTTTGTTAAGAAGATTTATTTAGTTTTTCCATCAATTTTTAGCCAATACATAATTTCATTGTGTGCAATTTAACTGTTTTCAGGGTTTTTTTCTGTTCATTGTGTAATGGGTATAAATCTTATGCCACAAACTTAAGAGAGTAATAAATATGTTACTATATTCACTTTAAATCAAATAAATCCAACCTAGAACTTATATCCCTTGGCTTGGCGCCTGTGGCTCAAGTGGCTAAGGCGCCAGCCACATACACCTGAGCTGGTGGGTTCGAATCCAGCCCAGGCCCACCAAACAACAATGACGGCTGCAACCAAAAAATAGCCGGGCGTTGTGGCAGGTGCCTGTAATCCCAGCTACTTGAGAGGCAGAGGCAGGATCATCTCTTGAGCCCAGGAGTTGGAGGTTACTGTGAGCTGTGATGCCACAACACTTTACCCAGGGTGACAGCTTGAGGCTCTGTCTCAAAAAAACTTATATCCTTGACATTATTTGCACTTCTTCTACTTCAGAGTTGTGCAAAGAATCTAGGGTCTTATGTAGAGAAAAATATTTGAGGAGGCTCCCTCATCCTCAGTGGATACCAATGTATTCTATCTACCACATGGATGTAACTCCAGAGAGCAGCCCACACACACCTAAAGCCTGGACCTTCATGGTTTTATGAGCATCCTCTCTTCAGTCCTCTTTCCTCCACCCATTTTCCAAAATAATCTATTCCTGGCCTTTTAAGAAATAGCCTCCCAAGCTTGGAGCCTGTAGCTCAGCGGTTAGGGTGCCAGCCACATACACAGGGGCTGGCGGGTTCAAACCCAGACCTGGACTGCTAAACAACAATGACAACTACAACAACTAGCCAGGTGTTGTGGCGGGTGTCTGTAGTCCCAGCTACTTGGGATGCTGAGGCAAGAGAATCTCTTAAGCTCAAGAGTTTGAGGTTGCTGTGAGCTGTGTGTGATGCCAAAGTGCTCTATAGAGGGCAACATAGTAAGATCCTGTCTCAAAAAAAAAAAAAAAAAAGAAAAAAGAAAAGAAAGAAAAAGAAAAGAAACAGCCTTCCAAGCTGTCTTGGGTAAGAAGGAGACAAATTTCTTTTTTCCCTAATTTGTGCAGGTTAGAATGGGAATATTTTAAGAATATTTCGATGGCAGCTGAGTAACACTTTCCCTGTAACTGGCCTTGGCGAATCTGGGGAGACAAGACTCCAGACATCTCTGGCCGGTGGGATCTGCCTATGATCATCCCTTTGAGGATACAGGGAGCCAGCAAGGGACTTCTGGACCCCAGGAGGAAGACAAAAACAG
>CAUYPK010006193.1:0-49250 GCA_963574355.1 Loris lydekkerianus | reverse complement strand
TGTGGTACATGTATACCATGGAATACTATGCAGCCTTAAAGAAAGATGGAGATTTTACCTCTTTCATGTTTACATGGATGGAGCTGGAACATATTCTTCTTAGCAAAGTATCCCAGGAATGGAAGAAAAAGTACCCAATGTACTCAGCCCTACTATGAAAGTAAACTATAGCTTTCACATGAAGGCTATAACCCAACTATACCACAAGACTATGAGGAAAGGACCAAGGAAGGGGAAGGGAGGGGGGAGGTTTGGGTGAAGGGAGGGTGATGGGTTGGGCCACATCTATGGTGCATATTTTTACCTATAATAAAAAAAAAAAAAAAAAAAAAAAACTTATCTGTCTCACTTTCAATAGACTTCCCAGTGTCACCCCTTACCTGCCCCCTGCCACTGTCAACTACCCTCCAATTGACCCTAAGATGAGTGCTGCCTTCTCAATTACTTAAATACGCCAATGTTTACATTTATAGTTGAGATTGGTCACATCTTTATCTTTTCTTATTCCTCACGAGGCCTCTGTGTTCCTTTATGTTAAAGATTTGTGTGTTTTTTGCTTAAGTTCTTCTTAAGTATTATTTTCTACAATGCAAGTATGATTCATGCCCTGAAAAAAAAAAAAACTATGCTGTGAGTTCTGATAGACTGTTCTACTTTTTTTTTTTTTTGAGACAGAGTCTCACTCTGTCATTCTCAGTAGCGTACCATGTCATCATAGCTCACAGCAACCTCAAACTCATGGGCTCGACTGATTCCTTTGCCTCAGCCTTCCAAGTAACTGGGACTACAGAAACCCGCCATAACTCCTGGCTGTTTTTGGACAAAGGGTCTCACACTAGCTCAGGCTGGTCTCAAACTCCTTAGCTCAAGCAATCCATCCTCCTTAGCCTCCCAGAGTGCTAGGATTACAGGCCTGAGCCACCGTGCCTGGCAACTGTTCCACTTTTTATACTTAAAGTATTTGAATTTCATGGCAATTTAAATACGAAATTCTTTTTTGATCAGGATTAGCATCATGTACCTCAGATTGAGAAGTAGATTCTATAAGTATCTTCCAGGGCTCTGTGTATTTGCATTTGAGCAAATAAGGGGGACAGATACTGTAAATGATAATTTAATTGAAAAATTATCTGTATGTTTACCTTAAGAAAGTGTCCTGTGAATATCTTTATGGTTAAAAAAGGTGAAAAAAATTAGAGTTACAGATTTGCTTTTTAGTTGCTAGTAGTATCGTATTTCCCATCATTTAGTTCTGACAGTTGTGGTTAACATATTAAAACCTTTCACAGTGACCTCAACTGTTTCTCCTGTCTGAAAGTGGTAAAAAGTACCAAAAATGCAGCTGTTGAACTTACATGTGGAATTTGATAAAAATGCCCAATCTTACCATGTAAATACTTTCAAGCCAGCATCTCTGATATTTCTATAATTTTCAGATATAATTTCTTAAAGAAAAAAACACAAGTTTTAGATGCAATCACCATTGTATGGGGAGGTATGTCAGTTTATAGATGTGTATAAGGACACAAAAATGCTCAGTATTTGATTACAGTAGGTGTGAAGCAAAGACTCCCCCTCTACTCTCTGATCATTCACTAAAATTAATTGACAGTTGACAGATGAACAGAAAAGTCTTACCCTTTTATTCAAGTACACGGGAGAAACTCACAGGAGAGAATTACCCAATAACCCAATGATACGCAGAAATTTATATACCCCTCTTCATAGGGGAAAGGAAAATGGGGGTGTATACCATTTACAGGGGGTAGCGATTGATTATTAGGGGAAATGAATAAGCCCAAAGAACAGATGATGGCCTATAATGAAGTTCCTCTGAGCTCTGGGGGAAGTGACAACACATTATGGGAAGATGAGGGCAGAAGTTTGCTGGGAAGGAAGGTTGTCTTTGCAGATAAAGTCTTGCAGGTAATCTCTGGGCGCTGCTTTCACAAGACTAGATGAATGATCAGGGTGTGGCAGCAACTTTTTTTCTTCTCTGATGGTAATCTTGGTTGTTTGATATTCCTGTGGAGGGGATTTTAAGACAATTGCATTTCTTTTGGAAGCAGCATTTCTTAGTCAGATTAAAAGGCTTTCAGAGAAAGGCCCTGCCTGTGTTGGTGTGTGCATGTGGAGAGAGAGAGGGACCAAAGAAAGTCCTCGGCTCTGAAGCAGATTCTGTGACCTTCCAGTTTCATTTAATCCAAAAGGGCTCCTCATGACAAAATACTGTACTTTGGGGTATGGGAGGAGACAATAGGGTTATTGTTCTCTGAGCCCTGTTACTACTTTAGAGGTGAAGAGACAGGGAGCATTGTGATTTACTGCACGTATGGTGTCAGTTTTGCAAGATGAAAAAGTTCTGGAGATCTGTTTCACAATAATGTGAATATGCTTAACACGACTTAACTGTATACTTAAAAATGATGAAGATGGTAAATTTCCCATTATGTGTTTTTACCACAATTAAAATAAAAGGCTTGACTTAGCAATGCCCCATGATCGCATTAATGTACACAGCTATGATTTAACAATAAAAAATAAAAGGCTTGGTGTCTATTGTAGGCATAAAGGCTATCGCTTATTGATTTTAATGTAGTAAATGTGGGACATCTCCTCTGTTGTTTGAGATGCTGGTTGGCAGTCATGTCACAGGGTGATGGTAATAGGTCTCTGAGAAATTTGAGTGATATAATTTGTACTATACCCTACTTAGTCTCTGACCTTTTATAAATGTGAACCATTTCTATTATGTAGAACACAGTAACAAACTATACTATCATTTATTTAATTATATAGAATGGGATAATGGTTAAGTGCACAAATTCAATGCCTATTTATAAGCTGTGTGAGTTTGGGGAAGTTAAATTTTTAAAGACATTGTGCTTCAGTTTCTTCAATTCTGTAACGGTTAAAAAAACTTCTATTTCCTATGTGTGGCTCTCATGACTATCTTGATAATTTAGGACGTAGTAATAGTTTAGAGGTTACTAGTGGATTAGTTTTAAATTAACATTTTTAGAACTTATTTTCAATTATTATTGCTTCATAGTTGATACTATCTCTATTGATGAGTCATTTTTAGCTTGTATCTACCAAAAGTATGGTCTTTATACATTCCTGTGGACTAAGTGTTTTGAGGTGGTTTATAGAATTACATGTGCCTAAGAAAGAGGGAAAAATACCTAAGAAGCTTACGTTCTACCTAAAAAGTTCTTTTATTGCATTTCTTTGAGTAGTTTCCTGTGTTGTGAATACTATGGTGTTTGTTTTAAGGGGCTAGCGGGCTGTGAAGAAACAGTGATTTTACATGCAAAGACCTGCCGTAAAGATATTTGAGAAGATATTTAATGTCTTGGTGTTAAGAATGTTCTTCTACTGGAAAAGAATGCTTTATTAAAATAGTATCCTTAAACATTTAAATTTTTAAAGCATCTAGAGTTTTTGTCTAGCTTCAGAGAAGTAGTTGACGCCACCTGAATTTGCACAGTGCTGTGGCAGAGAGACTTTGTGCCAGGCACAGATGAAAGTATGGCAGCGTTTTGTGTCCATGTTTGGGGATAAGTGTGGGAGAGGAGGCGGGAGTGGGGATGGCTGTCCTCCCTGACTGTCCAGGCATTTTACATCCTGCTCAGTCTTAGGAAGGCAGGTCACTTTCTTATAATTACAGTTTTGAGTTAACGTGCCCCTTTGAACATGTTTAAAATCTTACTCAGTTGTATTGATTTTTAAATATAATTATAACGTGAATTTAATTCAGTATAGGTGTTTGGAACATATGGTGTTCCTTGGCAAATGTTTCCTTAAATTATATGCTTGTACATGCACTCAAGTGTAGGAAATTATTGTTTTACTTGTAACATGCTCAAAGTGCATTTTAATAAATATGAAGGCATACCCTGAGGCAGGGGAACAGAAAGATCAAAAGCTTACTCTATTTTAGAAGGTAGTTTTATTAAGGTTGATTATTAATTTAAGGATTTATTTTTGGCGGGTGAAATGACTAGAAAGTGTATGAGCCTGAGTAGATCATGTGTGTGCCTGTGTTCATTTTCTTTCCCTTTGCCCACATCCTGTCTTCTCCCACTTCCCCTTCCCACCTCTTTGTTTATTATGCCACGGGCTTTCCTAGACTCCCTTAACACCGCAGAGCCCCCACTGTACTCTGGGGAGCAGAGTTTTGCTTTAACTCTTTGGTTCGTAAGGCAGGTTGAAAGCTAAATAAGTAAAACAACATCAGCTAAAACAATCATCAATTTATAGGATGGGTATCCTCCCCCCAAATCTATGTGATTCTTAATATAAGTGAGAGTTCTTACTTAGTGATACTTTATCAGACTATTATCTATTATCGCTGAGGAGACAGAAATCTTTTAACAGTTGCCTTCAAGGAGCTGTAAATTTCAACAATTATTCAGTCCATTGCTTTCAGCACCTTTTGTTGGCTTATTAGTGTGTAGAACAGCAGGGTTGTAACGGCAGGAAGAGCCTGTGCATTTTAATTAGCTCCAAAGACAGTGTGAGATAAAAGCCAGGATTTTTTCCTCATTTCTATTTCACATTGGCTGATTAAGGAGGCTATTGTCGGCTGAGCTGGCTTGACCTGATCTCTGAGACCACCCATTTATGGAAGGGGAATGGCAAAAACTTGCTCTAGTTTTCTGAATGGGATTAGGAAAGCGCTAATTAGCAAACCCTGAAAGCCACGAGGCATGGACAGGAACACAGCACCCATCCATAAGAAACAAACACGGTCTGGGGAAACATTCACCAATTGAACCAATTAATGCTTGCATATATTAGGTACTTGGTGATGTGTTTTCCGTTTTTAATTACTTAGCCATGAATAGGAGCCTGATGTTCCTCAAGCTGCACTTGTTGATTAAGTAAATACTTCTGGCCTGAAGAGCAAGAACACGAAGAGCACTACTAAAGCTGATAAAAAGGTTTGCAAAGAGTTGGAGAATATGTTCTAGCTGTATCTGACCTCAGCGAAGAGGGTGGGGCTAGGAATACAGTCTATAGAACTTTAAAATGAATTTTTCCAGTTCAAGTACAGATTTTAATTACTGAGGAGGAAAATGATCAATTTGGGGGTCATCCAACCCTTTATTTTTTTCTTATGTACTTCTTTTTAATCAAGCAGAATATTAGGGGAAAAGTATCAGCTCTGAAACCAGCAGAGCTAGACCTGGATGGGAATCCTTGTGCTGCCAAGGAGTATGGAACATGAGGTAGTTCACATCTCTGCGTCTCAGGCGGTCTACATTCAAAATGCGTAAAATATTATTTCCTTAGTATTGTCATGGTTTTGAATTAGAATAATATGTATCATGGCATGTGTGGCATCTACATTCAAGGACTCCCAAACTGCCTGTTCCATTACTACTACTGATGCCACCATTGTTAGTTCCCAGCATTCCAAGCGAGTGTAGGGCTGTAGTATCTGGAAGAAATTAAGACTGAAGACACCTAATCTAGAAATTTTGTCCAAAGAGATGGGTGTAGGGTTATTGGGTAGAAACGTGATTGGAAGTTACACGTGGATTTCCCTTATCATCTCTTTACCCCCTACTCTGGTTAATGGAATTAGCCACTCTGTGGAAGCAGATATTTTTATTGGTTATATATCTGTTGATTAACAGATCATTTATAAATAGATGTATAAATCTAAAATAAAAATATCTGCTTCAGTAATTCCAAGTGATGATAATTTTTGAAAACTATGGAACTCGCTTGATACTCTTCCGTATATGAAAGGGCAACAAAAGTAATTTGAGATTCTGGGGAGATGTGGATGTAGGATTTGGATACTTGCAGCTTATGGCTCATATATTGGTAATCTTTAGAAATAATTAGTGGAGCCTTTTGTCTCCTCATTTCAGGTGGCACTATTATTATTTGAAAATTCATTTATAGACATTAAAACAGCTTTTTATACAGATACTAAAAATTCTTAGAGTATTAAGTACGTTCTTCCAGCTTAGAGGGATTGGCTAGGCTTTCAGTAAGGTCTTATGTGATAATTACTAGTGTGAGCAGTGTTGCATATGTTAATGAGTAGGAGTGAAGAACTTCTGAATATATGTTGCTACCATTGTGGTCTATGTTTCTAAGTTTATCAAAAGATTTTATTTTCTCATAGTTTTCTTCTATAGTTTCCTTTATTTCTTATTTCCCATTTATTTGTTTATTATTTACTTATTTATTATTTACTTATTTATTTCACTTTGTCAACCTCCTTAGAGTGCTGTAACATCATAGCTCACAGCAACCTCAGACTCTTGGGCTCAAGTGACTCTCTTGCCTCCGCCTCACAAGTAGCTGGGACTAGAGGCGCCCTCCACAATGCCAGGTTATTTTTAAGACGGTGTCTCTCTCTCACTCAAGCTGGCCTCCAACTCGTGAGCTCAGAAGATCACCTGCCTCGGCTTCCCAGAGTGGTAGGATTATAGGTGTGAGCTGCCACGCCCAGCCCCATTTCTTTTTATTTGTATATATTCATGGGGCACCAATGTAATTTGTTACATTGATATATTGCGTGTGGTGCAATTAGGGCCTTCAGTGTACATATCACAAAAGCAGCATGATTTGTACCCACCAAGCAACTTCCCATCCTCCACCATGCTTTCACCCCACCCCGATCCCTCAAAGTCCATGTTGTCTGTCATTCTACACTCTACTTCCATGTGTATATATTATTTAGCTCATACTTGTGAGAACATGTGATATTTGTTTGTGTTTAAGTTGTTTCACTTAAGATAATGCCTTCCAGATCCATCCATGTTGCTCCAAAAACCATTATTTTATTCTTTTTTACAGATGAATGGTACTCCATACACACACAGACACCACATTACCTTTATCCAGTCCTCCGTGGATGGACAATTAGGTTGATTTTATATCTATTGTGAATACTGCTTCAAAAAACATAAACGTGCATGAATCTTTTTTATACACAGATTTCTTTACTTTGAGCAGATACCTGGCAGTGGGATTGCTGGATCATATGGTAGTTCTATTTTTAGTTTCTTGAAACATCTCCATACTGTTTTCTATAGAGGTTTCACTAATTTGGATTCCCACCAACAGTGTATAAAAGTTCTGTTTCTCTGCATCTTCACCAAAAACTTTTTTTTTTTTTTTTTTTGGTTATTTTAATAATAGCTTTTATTTCTTTTCAATGTAGCTTATGGAATCATCTTTTTAAAAGTATATAGACTGGCTACTGAGGTCAAGATCCTCTGCAAGTTGTCATGGTTAAAATAAGAAAATGTAAAAAATTTCTATTCCTGTTTTATATTGTGGTGTGAGTGAGGAAATATAAGTAGCTAAATAATATATGCAGTCTATGTAATTACTCTAGAGAATAAAGAAAAATGGTTCAAAACTTTTCAGGGAGAAATAATCTTAAGCCAGAACAAGAACTTTATATTAATGTATTTTAAAGAAGAGAGTGTGAAAAAAAAAGGAGGGTGTGAGAAAGAAAAAGAAATTTTAGGAAAAGTGAGGTATGTGAGTAAAGAAGAAAGCATGTTTCAATCTCAGGGAATAATTTGACTTTTCTAGATCAGAGGGGAAATTGTGGGAATTGGGGTTTAAAAGGTAACTTGAGGTCAGATTGCAGAAGTTTTTAACTGAGAGGGTAACTGGTTTGGGACTTATCCTGTAGAATTGGGAATATTCTGCTTTCATGGCCAAGGTTAATTTAGAAGAGAAAAGGAATTGTTTTGTACCAATTTTTTTCAAATAGCGTGAAGAAATTTAAAGGAAAAATGATAGCTGGTGTTAGGCAAAGTTCTGATTTATTGTCAAAATATAATGGAGAATATGTTAAATTTGCTATAATTCACAAAAGGTACAGGTAACAACGCGCAACGGCCTTTAAGAAAGTTATGGAGAAAATTGATCTGTTGTTTTTGTTCTCTTATGTGAAGAGTTATTTCCCTGTGTGCTTTCCATCCATGGCAGGAATAGACCCCTGGTTGGTTTTATTAAGTGAAGAAAGACTTCCAAAAGGTAGAGCTGTAGGAGGAGTTAAAGTGTATCCATTCAGTTCATCGCTGAGGAATATACAGAGTCAGCATAGGATTTGGGGAAAACAAAAATTGAGCACATGCTGATAGAGAGAGAAAAGGGCTAAGACATTGGTCACAGTTGGTCAGGGGTTTAGGGCAGTGTGAAGCATAAGGCCAGCATTGATTTTTCCATGTACCTTAAGCAGAAAGCTCTGTTGAAAAAAATAGGCTATATATAAATCCAGACGGATAGAAGATGTTAGTCCTAGGGGATTGATCAATCTCATGGGCTTCAGATCAGAGAAGCATAAAAAACTCTGGTAGACAGAAGGCAACCTCAGGTCAGGCTCCGGACAGGTACGGACACTAACAATTCTAAAGAAACTATATGATTGAAAAATTCTTTCCATTTTTTTTTAGTTGACTCTTCTTGTCTCCACTTGGATGCAGGCCAACCTGAGTCCAGGCTGCATAGTGTGTGGAGATGCATTAATTTCCTTTTACTGCTGTTTCATAGTACTGTCTGTTAATCCTTTGCTTATGCTGTCGAGCCTCTAGAACAGCCGTTCTCAACCTGTAACAATGAAAACACATCCTGCATATGAGATATTTACATTATGATTCATAACAGTAGCAACATTACAGTTATGAAGTAGCACGAAAATAATTTTATGGTTGGGGGTTACCAGAACATGAGGGGACTGTATTAAAGGGTTGCAGCATTAGGAGGAATTAAGAAGTTGAGAACCACTGCTCTAGAACTTGCTGAATCAATTCTAATGCATGTATTGCATTGAGTCTATTCTGTTTAGCACCTAATTCATGCCATCCCCTTGTGTCAAGAATCAATTCTGATACAGTTTTGGATTAAAAAAACCCCAAAACACCAGGGGGCAGAGCAAGATGGCTAAATATCAACTTCTAGTAATCCTGAACACCAAATTTTGCAGCTGTCTACGTAAGCAGGTACCTCTGGAGGAACCAAGAATTAGGTGAGCAATCAAACGACCTGGTTGTAACAGTATATCAAGAAAGTAAAAAGGAATCTGTATTGTCTACCCTACCGCCTCCTATCCTCCAGCAGTGCCTCATGAGCACGCCCAGTGGAGAGAGAATCTGCGTGATGTGAGGAGGGAGAGTGAAGTGACTGAAACACAGGACTCCTCCTCATAGGGGAGGACAGCAAAGGGCAGAATATTGACGGTGCCCACAGAGGAAGCATTTAAGCCAGCCAGTCCGGAAGGAAATCCTCTACGCTGAAGCCGGAGTTGCAGCTGGCCCTGATATTGGCAGACAAAAAGCATCCTGGGCCTGGACGAAATTCATAAGGCAGTAGGACCACAAAGGCTGCAGTGTCCTTGGACAATTTCTGTGTCAGTGCTGGCTCAGAGCCAGTGGAACTGGGGTGTACATGATCCAGTGAGACACCAGCAGCTGTAGCCAAGTCGCTGCCTGGGTCACCCCTCCCTTACCATAGGCAGTTAGGTACAGAGAGTGTCTTCTTACACTCGAAGAGAGAATTTTGCTTTGCAACTTGGGTACCTTCTCAGCCACAGTAAAATAAAATACCGAGAAGATTCCTGGAGCCCCTGAATCAAGCCTTAGTTCCCAGATGACATTTCTGGACCTATCCTGGGCCAGCCTAAGGATACATGCTGCCCTGAAGATCAGGACCCAGTCCTGTCAGGATGCAGCTTCTGCTGAGTAAAGAGCCCTTGGGTTCTGAATAAATATCAGAGGTACCCAGGCTATAGCATTTGCTGGCTTTGGGCGAGTTGGGGTTAACTTTGGTTGTGACCTGGCACTAGTGACCCTGAGGGAGTGCCCATGAAAAGAGAGTAAGATATTTTGCCTGATAACCCAGGGGATTCTCTTGTATTTGACTCAAGATCACCAAGGCAGTACCACCAGGAGTCTGTAAGAATCACAGCATTACTAGACTTGGGGCACCTCTACTGCTGATATAGCTGCAGTGAACAGATACTTAGATGATAACACTTAATTCCATTTGAGAAAGCCCTCAACAAGGACATGTTCAAAAAGGGCCAGACTATGAAGATTAAAATAAATACTTAACTCTTCAGTTCCTAGATATTAATGAATATCCACTAGCATCAAGAATGTACAGGAAGATGTGACCTCACCAAATAAACTAAATAAAGTAGCAGTGACCAATCCCAGAGTGATGGAGATTGGTGACTTTTCAGACAAATAGTTTAAAATAGTTGTCCTGAAGAACTCAGTGAACTTCAAGACAACACATAGAAGGAATTCAGAGCCTATCATGGAAATTTAACAAAGGTATTGAAATAATAATAATAATAAAAAAGGAGAGATTCTAGACCTTAAGAATTCAGTTGGCTGAGAATTATTCATCAGGGTCTCTACAGCAGAATTGGCCAAATGTAACAAAGAATTAGCTTGAAGACAGGTTATTTGGAAAGGTAATCAGAAGAGAAAGAAAGAATAAATAAGAATGAAGCATGCCTACCCACACCCTCAAAAGAGTAAATCTAAGAGTTACCAGCCTTAAAAAGGAGGGAGGGAAGGAGGGAGGGAGAGAGAGAGAGAGATTATTTAAAGAAATAACAACAGAGAACATCCTAAACCCAGAGAAAGACAATAATATATAAAAGAAAACTATAGAACACTAAGCCTATTTAACCCAAACAAGGCTCCCTTAAAGCATTTAATAATTAAGCTTCCAAAAGATCTTAAGCCAAACAAGAAAAAAGAAAGAAAAAAACAAAGGGAGTTCCAGTACACCTGGGAGCACACTTCTCATTTAAAACCTTACAGATCAGGAGAGAGTGGCAAGCCATATGCAGAGTGCTGCAGGAATGCTGCCATAAGCCTAGAATATTATATCCTGCAAAAATAGCCTTCAAACATGAAGGAGAAATACTTTCCCAGACAAACAAAAGCTGAGGATTTCATCAACATTTGACCTGTCCTATAAGAAATGCTAAAGGGAATTTTTCCATCTGAAAGAAGAGAACATCAGTGAGCAATACAAAAGCATCTGAAGGTACACAACTTACTGGTAATAGGAAGGATACAAATACAGAATATGCTATTGCTGTAATTGTGTTTAAACAACTTCTATGTTGGGCAGGAAGATGAAAAGGTAAACCTATCAAAACTAACAACTACAACGTTTTCAGAGATAGATAATATAAAACGATATGGATAGGAACAAACAAAAAGTTATAAATCAGGGTGATGGAGTTAAAGGTAGAATTTCTGATAGATTTTTCTTTGATTGTTTAATTATTTGCTTATTTTCATGCAGGGTTGTGATATGTTTAAAATAATTGGTTATACAATTTTTTTTGCAAGCCTCATGGTATTCTCAAATCAAAAAAACTATAATGGATACATAAGGGAAAACAAAAGCAAGAAATTAAAATACATTATAAGAGAAAGTCATGTTAACAAAAGAGGACAGAAAGGAAGTAAGAAAAAAAGAAAAGACTACAAAACAAGTAGATATCAAGTAACAACATGACAATAGTAATTTCATACCTATCAATAATTATATTGAAGGGGAATGGGATCAATTAACCTAAAGACATAGAGTGTCTGAATGCGGTTTTTTCCCCTTTTTAGCAGTTTATGACCAGGGCTGGGTTTGAACCCACCACCTGTGGTATATAGGGCCGGCACCCTACTCCTTTAAGCCACTGGCGCCAGCCTGGCTGAACGTATTAAAAAACCTAAAATCCAACTACGTGTTGCCTGTAAGAAACATTTTGCACTTGTAAAGACACATGTTGACTAAGAATAAAGGGAAGGAGAAAGCTATTCCATGCAAATGGAAACCAAAAGAGAAGTAGTAGTTATACTTTTATCAGGTAAAATAAAATAGGTCTCAATACAGAAACTGTAAAAAGAGATGAAGAAGGTCATTATATTAATATAATGATAGAGAGGCCAATTCAACAAGAGGATATAATAATTCTAAATGAATATTCACCAAACACTGGAACAAATATTATCGGAATTAGAGAGATAGACAGTAATGGTTAGAGATCTTAATACTCCACTTTCAGCCTTAGACAGATCCTCTAGACAGAAAATCAACAATGGAACATTGGACTTAATCTGCACTATAGACCAATGGACCTAATAGATGTTTATACAGTGTTTCATGCAACAGCTGCAGAATACATGTTCTTCTCCTCAGCTTATTATTCTCAAGGGTAGGCCATATGTTAGGCCACAAAACAAGTCTTCAAACCCTCCCCCCCAAAAAAAAAAATACCAAGGATTTTTTCTGATCACAATAGAATAAAACAAGAAATCAGTAACAACAGGAACAGTGAAAGCTGTACATACACATGGACGTTCAGCCTTATACTCCTAATTGACCAGTGGGTCAGTGAAAAGATATAGAAGAAAGAAAAATTTTTGAAACAAATGAAAATGAAAACAACATATCAAATCCCATGCCATACAGAAAAAGCAGTAATAAGAGGAAAGTTTATAACAAGGCGTCTTCATCAAAAAAGTAGAAAAGTAGGCCGGGCACAGTGGGGCGTGCCTATAATCCTGTATAATCCTAGCACTCTGAGAGGCCAAGGTGGGTGGATTGCTTGAGCTCAGGAGTTTGAGACCAGCCTGAGTAAGAGTGAGAACCCTATCTCTACTGAAAAAAAAAAAAAAAAAGAAAAAAAGAAAAAGAAAAAAATAATGAGATGTTGTGGTGGATACATGTAGCCCCAGCTACTCAGGAGCGTGAAGCAAGAGGATTGCTTGAGTCCAAGAGCTTGAGGTTGCTATGAGCAATGATGATGCCTTGGCATTTTAGCTAGGGCACAGAATGAGGCTCTGTCTCAAAAAAAAAAAAAAAAGTTGAAAAGTGGCCAGGTGCACTGGCTCCTGTCCCTAATCCTTGCATTCTGGTAGGCCAAGGCAGGAGGATCCCTTGAGCTGAAGAGTTAAAGACAAGCCTCAGCAAGAGTGAGACCCCACTCTACTAAAAATAGAAGAATGAGCTGTGCATTGTGGTGGGTCCTGTAGTTCCAGCTACGCAGAAGGCTGAGGTAGGAGGATTCCTTGAGCTCAAGAGTTAAAGACTAACCTAAGCAAGAGCAAGACCCCAGTTCTACTAAAAATAGAAAAATGAGCTGTGTGTTGTGGTGGGTCCTGTAGTCAGTTCCAGCTACTCAGGAAGCTGAGATAGGAGGATCACTTGAGCCTAGAAGTTTGAGGTTGCTGTGAGCTAGCCTGGGGCAAAAGACTGGGACTCTGTCAAAAGAAAGAAAGAAAGTAAGGAAGGAAGGAAGAAAAAGAAAGAAAGGAGGGAAGGAGGGCTTCAAATACAACCTAATAATGCTTCTCAAAAAGCTAGAAAAACAAGAAACCAAACCCCAAATTCATAGAAGAAAATAAATAATAAAGATCAGAGCAGAAATAAATGATATTGAAACAAAAAATACAAAAGATCAATGAAATGATAAGTTTATTTTATTTATTTATTTACATTTTATTTTTGAGACAGCATCTCATTTTGTTGCCTTGCCATAATGCCCAGATATTTTTAGAGATGGGGTTTCGCTCTGGCTCAGGCTCATCTGGAACCTGTGAGCTCAGGCAGTCCACCTTCGCTGACCTCCCAGAGTACTAGAATAAGTAACTTTTTAAAAGATATGTAAAATAGACATCCTTTTAGTCAGACTCAGAAAAAAAGAGAGACGACCCAAATAAATTAAATCAGAGATAAAAAAGCAGACATTAAAAATGATCCTACAAAAATTCAAAGGTCCATTAGAGACTACTGTAAGCAACTATATGACAATAAATTAGAAAACCTAGAAGTGGATAAGTTTCTAGACACATACAACCTGTCAAGATTGAGCCAGGACGAAATCTCAAGCTTGAATAAACCAATGACAAGTAATGGGATGGAAGCTGTAGTAAAATGTCTTCCATCAAAGAAAAGCCCAAGAATTCAAATAAGAACTGTTTAATACCAAGCATTCCAAGAGGCACTATTATCAATCCCCCTTAAACTATTCCCCCAAATCAGAGTAGAGGATGCTACCAATACTCATTCTTCTAGGCTTGTATCACCCTGATAATCAAACCTGATAACATAAAGCAAATAGAAACCTATAGGCCAACATCTCTAATGAAGGTAGATGAAAAATTTCTCAAGAAAATGCTAACAATCTAAATTCAGTAATACATTGACAATATTATTCATTATGATCAAGTGGGATTCATCCGAGGGAAGCAAGGATGGTTTAACATAAGGCAAATCAATCAGTGTAATGCATCACATCACACATGTACAGAACGAAGGACATCATTTGAATTGATGCTGAAAAAGCATTAGACAACATTCACCATATTTTAATGATAAAAACTCTGAAACACCTGTGTATGGAAGGAATTCATGTCAGCGTGATAAAAGCCAAGTATAACAGACCCACAGCTAGTATGTAATGAATGGAGCAAACCTGAAAACCTTTTCCCTAAGACCTGGAAAAAGATAAGGATACCCACTTTTACCACTGGTGTTCAACATAGTACTGAAAGTTCTAGCCTGACCATTCATGAAAGAAAAAGAAATAAAGTGCATCCAAATTTGAAATTATGAAATCAAATTATTCTTGTTTGTTGATAGGATCTTATACCTAGAGAAACTTAAAGGCTTCTCAAAAACTGTCAGAACTGAAAAGCAATTCTATGAAGTTGGCAGGATACAAATCAATGTACAGAAATCAGTAGCACTTCTGTGTGTCAACAGTAAATAATGTGGAAAAGAAACCAGGAAATTAATTCCACTTACGATAACTACAAATAAAATCAAATACTTAGGAATAAACTTTAACCAAGGAAGTTTGGCAAGATCTGTATAATGAAAACTTACAAACATTGATGAGAGAAATAGGAGGACAAAAAATGGAAAGATACTCTGTGCTCATAGATTGAAAGGATTAATGTTCAAAAGTCTGCATTACCCAAAGCAATATACAGATTCAATGCAATCCCCAATCAAAATACCAATGACATTCTTCACACGTAGATACAGAAAAAGTAATCCTAAAATTTATATGGAACTACAAAAGACAAGAATAGCCAAGGTCCTCCTGACCCCCCCAAAAAAAAATAAAATAGGAGATAATCCCATTACCTGACTTCAAATTATACTACACAGCTAAGTAATGTAAACATCATGGTACTGACATAAAAACAGACGAGTAAATCCTAACACCTATAGTGAACTTACCTTTGACAAAGTTTTTTTTCTGTTCTTTATTTTTTGTGTGTGTATTTATAAGTGAAGTATTTCTTACAGACAACATGTTGTTGGATTTTGGGTTTTTCAATACGTCTAGCCAAAGACACTCTATGTCTTTAGGTTGGAAAGTTTCTCCCCATTCATATTCAATGTCATTACTGATAGGTATGAAATTACTATTGCCCTTTCATGTTGGTTGCTGAACATCTTGACCTATGGAGAGGCTGACAAATTAATTTTGGCACTTGCTGGCTAAAGATATGTGATCTAAAAATTTTATTTTTGAAAAGAAGCATTTATTAAAAACTTACTTTTGTGTCGTAATCAACTGACTTATTTGTGCTTTCATTTTCTCTCAATAGTTATTACTTAAAAAAAAAAAAAAAATCAGGCCATGAAGCTTAAGAAACTGGTGGCTTGAGTTTACACAACTAGTTCATGGCAGAATTAGGAGTCTCTCCTAAACCCAAATCTCATTCTGCTTATCTATTTCACTCTCAAAGTTCACTCTGACGAGGACAGGCGAGCATAGTGGTTTAATTTTTATGAAACCAATGATAAACTTCATACAAAAAATATCATATTTGATCAAATTCTTCCTCTATGCAGGCAAAGACATGAGAATAGGAGATAATACTTCACATACTTACGATATATTCAGAATAATAAAGAATGTTCATTTTACTGGCTTTTTTTGAAATCAGAGTTTGCCTGAAAGAGATTTTAATTCCAATAAAAAAAAAGTTCCTCCCATCCCTTTATCTTACACATAAAGAGAGAAGGATAAGCTGAATCTAAGAAACTTGTCTTGGATACCTCCCTCTTTAGAAGCAAGATCACTTTCTTTAGTTCTTATATTTGCTATTTTCTCTGCAGGGCCCCATAGCCTGGTCTCATTCGCATGATAATGAAAATTCTAATTTACATTAGAAGTGCCCTAAACTCACCAGGAAAATTACTAATCAAATTGAACTTTCTGGTTCTGATTTAATTTGGTGGCATTAGTGGACGTGGTCTTAGCCTCTTGGGAATAAATTATTGAACACTAGTTTTAACTTGACTAAATATAATCTAATATAAAATTCTACCTTGAGCAACCAAAAATTAAATGATCACATTTGTATTTATAAATAGGGATTCTTTATGTTTGGTATAATATATCGTTTATCTTAGGTTTTAATATATTCTCTAATGATAACATCTTTTAAGAATAGGAATATATATTGTTAGTTTATATTAGGTATAAAAACAAGACAGAAAATCAGCCGCGGGGCTTTGGTAAGAAAACCATTAGTTGTGATCTCTTCACCTGTTACACCCAGCTGTCCCTTCTGGGATTTAGCTTTGTGTTCTGAGAACCATCTAATGAGGAAACCTTAAACTGCTGGTGACAAGAGGAGCCTACTTTACAAACTGTGCAGTAACCAGGATCAAGTATCGGCGTACAAATTCATGCCTCTTTCACTTTTTTTCATGTGTTGAGTTTGGTGGCATTTCGTAAAACTATCTATCCTCCTTCCATTGCCAAGCTGACTAATCGGCAGGTTTGTTGACACCATCTGTCTAAAGAATCCACAGCCGCTACCATGAGTTTTGGTTCAGTTTTCAATAGAAACACGTTCTATCAAGAAAGAAGTGGGTTTTTTTTTTTTAAATTTCCTAAGTCTAAAGTTCTGAATCAGATCGGAATTTTCCTTCTCTCTCTTTCTTTCCTTCCCTTTGCTATTGTTGAAACACGTTCATTTACTGGTATGTTTCAAGAAAGCTGAATATTGTGGACTTTATTTATAGACTTATAAAAATTGTTATATTGGCCCATGATATAAATATAACACAGAGTGCCTATAATGTTTGAAAAAAAATAGTTTATGTGTACCTTGGTTTTTATGAACTTATACTGGCTCGGCACCCATAGCTCAGTGGTTAGGGTACCAGCCATGTGCACTGGGGCTGGTGGGTTCGAACCTGGCCTGGGCCTTCTACACAACAAGGAAAAAAAAAAAAAAAAATATATATATATATATATATATAGCCGGGCTTCTTGGCAGACACCTATAGTCCCAGCTACTTGGGAGGCTGAGGCAAGACAGTTGCTCAAGCCCAAAAGTCTGAGGTTGCTGTGAACTGTGACACTACAGCACTCTACTGAGGATGACAGAGTGAGACTCTGTCTCAAAAAAACAAAAACAACTTACTCTCTAGTGATTCCATGTTTCTTTGAATTTAAAATACGAAGAGTATTTTGTTTTAAGAAAAATGATTTTCATTTGGTGAAAACTTAGTTTCATTTTTGTCGTTCATCTATTTAGTGTCATAAATTTCCATGACACTAAATTAAGTGTCATGTAATTAAGTTGTACAATACTGGTTATATACAGGGGGGACATAAGGTTTGTTTAATAAACTGCACACAAACTTTATTCCCACCCTGTATTTTATGAGGAATATAGGATAGCCATTAAACATTTAAAAATATTTTGTTAAAGAATTAGATATAAGTACACTGCATGTCTACCTCGGACTTTATTATTTGGAATAAATACTTTGGAACAATTCAGAGCACCTGTATTATGATACATACCTGATACTTATATAATCTCTTTTATCTGAGTCAAATTATTTAGCTAGCACCATCTCCTTAGTTCTCACTGTAAAATATGAAAAGTAAGCCAGAACTCATTGAACTGCCTTTATTATCCTTCGTGTGTGTGCTTGAAAGTATATAAAAACAGGTAATTGCAAATAAATTTACTTTCACACAGTTAGTAATTTAGTTAATGAAGAAGATACACATATTTAAAAGGTATAAATAGACGATCTGAGTATTAGTTATAGGTAAGGAGAAGACGTCACAGTTGGTTGTTTTTGTGTTGTTTTGTTTTAAATGGAGGGAGCGTTATGTATGTTGGTCTGTGAAGCCTTCACAGAGGCAGTAAAGAGCGGGCCTGGGAGAATGGAGGGAGATAGTGTAAACTTCCTAATGAGATCTGCTTGGTGACACAGTCAGCTGTATCAGGGGAGGAAAAGCTGGATTTAACAGGAAAATGAGTGTATTAGGACTATTTCATTGCAAGCGAAAGAAAGCAATTCAATAACAAAAGAAAAACTTCATTGACTCATATACTGAAACCATAGAAAATGCACTGGTGGGATTAGATTTAGGCCAAATGGAGCTAAAGACAAAATGCCATCAGTGTGTTTTGTTTCTCTTTTCTCTGCTTCCTCTTGTGGGGTGGTTTCATTTTTCTACTTTACAGACAAATTTTTTTCTGTGCAAGAGCAAACATGATGCTTGGCATCCCACAATCTGATACCTTTTCCCTGCCAGCTCCAGGTAGGAAAATCCCAGAGAAGGATTTCAGTTGCCTCCATGTAAGTTCTATGTATAGACATATTTCAGAACTGTGTCACCAGCCTGGGCTTCTGGTCATTTCTGTGATCTCGGGATGAAACGTGTTACCTGAAGAATGGAGAATGAAAGGACTCTCTCCCACTATCACGAAAAATTTGTCAAAAATGAGGAGTTACTATGTAGCTGAAGAAAATTTCAATTTGTTACTTAACAATTGGGAAGAATGGGTGATTTTGAATCAACCCCCAAAACATATTAGATCATGAATGAAATTGATAATGTCAGCTACTGTCAAATTCTTTTGCATATTAGTGAGCTTATAATACAATTTTAGTTAGGATAGTCCTGGCCAGAGTCACTATATTGTTTAGTAGATCTTCAAAGGTGCGCTTTTGAAACTACTTGAACAATAGTCCAAGTAAGTTTTTCTAATGAAACATATAAAAAGAATTTTAAAAATCACACTGTGAATTACAATCAGTTGTGTGAGTATTTACATTGTATGAACAATGGTCATGATCTTTGTTATGAATATTCATAGGAAAATGTGCCTCTGTGACATTTTAAGTGTAGGTACAAAGCATCCCCCCCCCCAGTTTATCCCATTGTATTGTCAAAGAGACTCTTTTTTGTCAGTCGGATCTCTAGGTTTCTTAGTTGTTAAGTAGGTTGGAGTTAAGGTTAGGCCTCCTGGGAGGAATAGCATTGTCGGGCCGGCCTCTTCACCCAGTTTACGCTGGTGAGGCCTGCAGCAGGGGATCTTTTTCTGTGCACCTGTTGTGTCATTTTTTTTTTTTTTTTAATGTTATAGGCTGATGGTCTCTGAACTATACTTTAGACCTACCAAATCTTAATCTCTCAGTTAAGTCCTGGACATTTTTTGAATGTAACCTCCCAGGTGATTTTACTGTGTCCCCAATCTGGGAACTGCTTCTGTCCCCTTAATTCCACTGTTGTTATGTCTAAGAACACAGTGACTTTTTTTCTTTCTTTCTATAAATGTATACTAACAATAAACATCCGGAGGTATCAACCTCTGGCTAGAAAAGCTTTCCAATCAGATGACCTAGATTCAAATCCTAGCTCTGTCCCTAACCGAGTAAATAACCTTGGGTCAGGTTATCCGCTTGGTCAGTGCTAGAGTCATCATGATAAAAGGGGAGGTGACTGCATCCGTTTCTTGTGTATGAAATGAGAAGGATTTTAACATTTCTGAAAGCTGTTTTGCTTATTACCTCTGTAAAGATTATTTTTGGCCATTATAATAGTTACTTAATTGTTCCTGCTCTGATTATTTTCTGTTGTAGATTATTTTAATATTAAAATCCTTGAACAAATTCATTTGAATTCTAAACTTCTTACCCTATTCTCAGTTTTCAGCAGTGGGGAAGTTATGGTTCATGAACAATTATGCATTTATTTTCTTAAAAGTGTAAGAGACTGTACTGCCACTTTGATGTATCTTAACCATGAGGGGGGTGAATGCAGTCTGATGTTTGAAGGCTGGACATTAATGATAAACGAACCATTCACATGATCATGAGTGTGGTGTTATTTGTTATTAGTCAGAAATTATTTTGGACAACATCAGAGAAGGAAAACCAAAGGGAACTATCAGTAAGTGAGCAAATGGTATCTTCCATACACTGGGTTTATTAATTTTTTCTCAATTATTTAATTGGTGAAGTATATTATTATCCATTCCACAAAATCATGGATGCATGAACTTCATTTTTTCAAGCAGTATTTATCATACTGTAAGTGAGAATGATGAGAAAAAAATTCTGTTGAGGTGGCTAATATAGAGCTTACCATTTCTCTTTTTCTTTAGCTTTAGTTAGCCTTTGGCTCCTCTCTCTAAACTCATTTGAACAAATAAAATATGCTTTAAAATATATACTGGTGTAATAACCACTTACAGGTCACCCTCATTCTCCTATGTATCCAAAATGACTGCATTTAAAAACTGCAAAAGTTTCAAAAGAGAAGCATATTTTTCCATCTTTTTTTGTGTGTGAAATGCTTCACTCATAACTCAATGCACATTTTGCAATATTTAATAATAGTAATTTAAGTCTGTCTGCAAACACCAAATACTTCAATTTTTGTTTATTTTTAATTTTATGTGCAATGGAAAATGAAGTCTGTATCCATATGATTTTTATATAAAATAATCATTTTCATATGTTTGGCTTCTGGGTTTTTTGAAAGACAAACTTCAGAAAATATGAGGGCTTAAACTCTCCCCATGTGGCTCTGCCAGACCTGTCACAATAGGCTGCTGTTTCAGAGTAGTACAAGCATGTGCAGGGGGCACGCACACATGGTACTGCACATCCCGTGTGGGTGGACTGAGAGTGTCCAGGAAGCGGACTTCAGCAGAGATTCATTTGCTTCTGCCGTGGGTATAGGCATTTTCAAATAGTCTGATTCAGAGTCAGATAAAATATGTTACGGTCAATCTTATGCTGCTATCATGTTTCCAACATTCTGTGCCAAGTAATTAGCAATTGAACCAATATGTGATTCAAAATAGTCACAAGGAAGAGGAAATTGAAGTTCGGTCTCCTTTCAGTGTGCAGACTTGCAGTGCTCTGCCCTACCACACTCTCCCTCATCCTTTATGAAGTTAGGAACCTGATTTTAGTATCTGAAATATCACATTCATAGTATGATTTCAGTTACTCATTTGAATTTAGAATTCAGTAACAGTTTTAAAGAAAATGTAAGAGTAGCTATTGATTGGTTCCTAAAGCAATGCTTAATACAATAAGGTTTTAAGGTCCACTCTTGCGTACTTTGTATTTATAAAATTTAGATGATTTCAACTTATTGGATAAGGTGAGACAGATTTAAGTCATTGGCCAATAATGAGACTGTACAGAAGGCTCAGTCATTCTGAGCCTCACTTTGTCAGCTTTCCTTTTTTGTTGTTAAATATTTAAAAATGGAAATGTCATGAAGTTGATGAAAATAAAATTTATAGAACACAAGCAATGAGTTATGCCTATTAAAAAATTCATTTTTATTTACTCCCACCAGTAATGAAATGTAATCTAGAATTTACTGATAGGGGAATGGAACTTGTCAGACAAGAAAAATGCATCACACCTTCTGTCATGTGGAAACTCATATTTTTTTGCTATTGTTATTGAATCAACCTAAAAATAGCTAAAAAAAAAAAAAGACTGAAGTTTGTGCAAATTGGATTCTTTAGTTTCTTCTTACTAACTAAAGGCCAAAGAGTTTATTTTATCATTTTAAAAATTTACATCATTGGGTGCAGTGGCTATGCCTTTAATCTTTGCACTTTGGAAGGCTGAGAATCACTTAAGGCCAGGAGTTCATGACCAACCTTGGCAACATAGTGAGGACCCCATCTCTACCAAAGAAAATCTATATTTTATTTTACAGTTTACTTGTGCAGTCACCGTAAAGCAGCATGTTTTCTACTTTATGATTCTTGTGACTCCCACTTGAGTACCTTGTTAGTATTCAAGGTCCTTGTGAAGTTAACACGTCAAAGTGGTTTGTCTTCAAAATTAAATTACATAGCCATTCCAATGAGATGACAAATAAAACTTGCAGAAGATCTTTGTGTGTTTCAATAGACCTTTAACAATAAATTGTTGCATATGAAATACTGATTTCTTTCCACTCCTAGATTCTTAAACTTAAATGACAAAGGTCATTTTGTTGCCATTCTACCCCTTAAATAATTTGCAAACTTGTGTTGTGTTCACATTTAGAAGATCTGAGCAGGTAAACTTTAGAAGAATTTTTAATGTAATTATGACCAGTTGAGAATTGTTTCTGTATTTGTCTATTTTTAAGATGCCATTCAATTTTACCATAATCTGAGTCTAGTTATCCCTATTTTTTATAAGAAGAAGAAATTATTTAACTATATATCATGTAATATCTTTATTAGATTTAGATTTGTGTTTTAGATTGTTTATATTGATGCAAAGGATTAAAAATCTTTAGAAATGCTAAATATATGTATACCATGGAATATTATATTCAGCTATAAAAAAAAGGACAGTGATTTTGTACCTTACTTTACAATCCAGACAGATTTGGAGAATATTCTCCTAAGTAAAGTATCACAAGAACAGAAAAATTAACCTCACATGTATGTATCAATTTGAAACTAGAGGATTAATAGCTACATGCTTAGATGAGAAGAAACTAAATTACATTCAAATGTGGAGGAAGAGGTTGGGTAAGTTTTCACTGAATGGCTGCATTGTAGGGTGTATAAGCTCCTAAAGCAACAGATGCTGGCATTGTTGTGGAATCTAAGTGCCCTTCAACACATGAAGGGATTAATAAATTGTGGTATATGTATGCCATGGAATACTATTCAGCTATAAAAAAGACAGTGTATCTTACGTAACGACCCAGACAGATTTGGAGAATATTCTCCTAAGCAAGGTATCACAAAAACAGAAAAATAACCTCACATGTACGCAGTATCAGTTTGGAACTAGGGTATTAATAACTACATGCTCACATGAGAAAAAACGATATTCAAATGTGGAGGAAGAGGTTGGGTGGGTTTTCACTGAATGGGTACATTGTATGGGTGTATGGCACACCTCCTGGGTGAAGGACTCATTACAATGCAGACTGGAACCTTTCATTAGCGTTTTATATAACCTAACGGTATGTACCCTCATATTAGCCTGAAATAAAAAGAACACTGTGATTTAAAAAAAAAGGATAGGGTTGGAGCCGGTTGGTGGGAAAGGGTGAGTAGGTTAGAGCAGGGCAGCCTCACCAGGCTGTCTGGAGGGCTGTCCTCTCTGCCTGAGAGAGGCAGTGCTATCAGACTTCCCCTGCCCTGCAGGTGCAAGTAGTGGCTGAGTGGTTTTGGACAACCATTAGCAATATTGACAGAAGGAGTGGATTATAAAATTACAAGGGAAATGGGTAGAAAAATAGTCATTGGGAAAAGGAAGAGAACTGGATACTTGTTTGCTGACACTATGCTAAGGTATTTTACATGTGGCCGTCATAACAAGCCTGTGAGGTAGACGTGTTCGTTCCAGTTTCATTTCTGTTTACAGATGAGGAAATTGAGAATAAGAATAATGTGTAACAAGTATTAGAATGTGGATTTATAGGTGCAGAATGAAAAAATTACTTGCAATAATCAAAGTAGATGATTAATCCACTTTAGGATCTACAGAAATACCACATCTGATGAAATGTAATATTTGTTCAGGGAAATTAGTTGATACTTAGTGGTATTTAAAATGTGAAAAATATTATTTTCCTGTCGTTTCTAAGGAGATGAAACTCTATAAGAAATGACGATTAAGAAGTGCCAGTGGTATTTAAATTAAAGCAGTATGTTTTAATATTAGAATTCAATGGCTGAACAGTACAAGTTCATATTTCCTATTAGAGGCAAACACTGATTCAACTTTGGATTGTAAGGAGAAAGAGATCAGGTGTTCTCAAACTTTAATGTGTGTAGGAATTACCTCTGGTGCTTGTTAAAAGTAGACTCTTAAGAGATTTAGTTTTGAATTAATAAGCCTCCACCTCTCTAGTTCACTTTGATGTAAACCATGATTTTCACTGTGACGTATACCAATGTTTAAGAGCTATGGTTATAGATTGTAATTTTCCTCTTTGCCTTTATTTTCACTTAACAGTACATTAGAACATAGTAACCACTGGTTGCATGTTGCTGATTAAATAAAATTAGTTAAAAATGACAGGATGTAGAAGTTAAATTTCAGGTGCTCAAACGCTTTATGTGATTGATGGCTACTGTATCAGAGAGAGTACCTACGGAATATTTTTTTGTGTGTGGTATTTGGCGGGGGCTGGGTTTGAACCCGCCACCTTCGGCATATGGGGCCAGTGCCCTACTCCTTTGAGCCATAGGCGCCAGCCACCTACAGAATATTTTAATCGTCATTGCAGAAAGCTCTCTTTGACAACATTGGATTAGTGTGTAAGAATAATGAGATTTTGTTCTGTTATAGTTTGTATGAAATGAGCATTATAAAGTTATTCTTATTAAGTGGTATACTCCTTCAGTAGGAACAGACATTACCTATAAAAGTGGATTTCATATTATAATAAAAATACTTCTGTTGACAAAGATTTCATGCTTTATTCTTTAGTTCTTTTTTTTTTTGTGGATATGAATAAACATGCTTAAAAGAAGATAAATTACTTAGGTGGCTTGGACTTGTACTTGGCATGGTAATCATCTGATAACTCTTTTGATGTGTATGGGATTTTCCCACTAAAGAGCTTCCCCCCAAATACTTTTCTTACTCTGTTCAAAGAAGAAGGGAAAGGCCTCAGTATTACATCACTTTGTAAAACGGGCCTAAAATGATCTGCAGAAATGAAATTAAAGTGGTCTAAACAGCCTCCAGGATTTGTACTTAAATTGTTACATTACATTAAATTTTGTGTTATCATTGAAGAAGTTTCTGTATAAAATGCATGGAATTTAGCATTAAATCTTAAAAATAGCTATGTTGGTTTGATAATATTTTCCTGAACTTACTGAATATAATTTATGAATGATCAAGTGAAACTATCTTGGGACAATTCAGCAAATATATGGTATATAATATAATTATTGATTATAATTTGAAACATAATTTTTGAGATAGTGAACCCCAAGAATATTGGAAGGGAAGAAATTTACTCTGGCACTCTGTTTATATCACATGTTAAGCCTCAAGTTTGTTTTTAAACTATGGGCTAGTTGACATGGCTCAGAGACCTGTAATCCCTGACATGCCTGGAGATCAACATTAGAGGTTTCATTGAGGTCACGAGTTTGATATCAGCCTGAGTAAGAGCAAGACCCCCCCACCCCCCAATCTAAACAAAAATTAAGGAAAAAAACAACAAATTACTCAGGCAGGGTTGTAGTCCTGGCTGTAGTTGACAGGAGCTTGTAGTCCCAGCTATTCGTGCTGAGATAGGAATATTGCTTCAACCTGGAAGTTTGAGGATACAGCGAGTTACGATGACATGATTGCACTCTAGTGTGGGCAACAGAGTGAGACTCTGTCTCAAAAAAAAAAAGAGAATTATAAGTCGTATATAATGTATAAAAAGACAAAAATTGACAGTACTAGTTGCTTTCTCAAACACGGTTTTAAAATAACAACTCTAAGTGGTTGGGATTTCTTATCTCTGAAATCCCAAACCTCAGAGACATTGGACCGAATTGAGTAGATTCGTCTTCCATAATGGTTCTCAAATTATCCCTTTCTTCTTTTTTGTTTTTTATTGCCTTTGCTGTCTCCTACCTGTATTGTAAAGCTGTCTGTCTGGTCTTGAATCTCCTTTCACTGCTCTGCTTCATCCTGCCATTAATGCTCCTAAACAACATACTCATTATGTCGCTTTGCTTCTCAGAATCTTTTGAAGACTTCTGTGTAGCTGATAGGCTAAAGCCAAAAGCGTTTTTGAACATGTTTAGATTTCTACAGTTGGACCACAACTCACCTCTTACTTTCCACTAGTCTTTAGCTGATTTCACACGAACCACGCTGAGCTTCTTGTTGCACGATATTCCCTCTCTCCCCTCCACACCCCACTTGAAAGATGATTTCCACTGGTCTCTGCTTAGCCTACAGTTACAGGTTGAATTGTGTTTGCCAGAGGGTTGTTGAAGTCCTAACCCCCAGGCTCAGATACAGTCTTTACAGATGATTGAGATAACATGAGGTTATTAGCATGAGCCCTAATCCAATATGACTGTGTCCTTATAAAAAGGGGAGACTTGGACACAGAGGGAGAGACACAAGAACACCATGTGAAGATCAAGGCGGAGACCAAGATGGTAATGTAGCAACACCCGTAACCGCCAACAAACCATCCGAACTAGGAGAGAGGCACAGCGCAAATTCTCCCTCACTGCCCTCAGGGATAACCAACCCTCCTGACACCTGGATCTTGGCCGTCTCACTTCCAGATCTGTGAGGCAACACATTTTTGTTTTACAAGTGACTCATTTTGTGGTACTTTATTATGGCATTGCTAGAAAAATAACTACTATTTTGCTTTTTGTTTTTTGTTTTGCATTGATGACCTTCTTTGGAAATCTGATGGCCCTTCCTCTGTTTAGATCTCTCTAGAAAAATGCAAATTTGTTTATAAACACAAATCTCCAAATAATTTCACAGATTAGAACCTCTGACCCACCCAAGTAAAATCTAGCCCTTATGTCCATCCAACACATCATCTCTGTGAAAAGAGTCTGCCCACTTCATTTATATTTGAGTATCTTTTCTCCTTGGAAATTTCCAGTATGTATTAATATTTTGCTCTTGATCCTTCATCACATCCTTCTTGAACTGTGAGCTACTGAACATAAGATGTATAAGCCCCTCTCAACTTAAAAACTGATCTTTTGAAGTATTAGACTCTTAGATTGAACAATTTTGCAGAATGGGCTTTCCATTGTAAGCATTGTAGTGTGATATCTATAAGGTACAAAGAGATTGCATGTACACAATACCTAAAACGTATCTGGAAGGTGCTAAATTCTTAATACGTAGGGCCAGAAACTGCTGTTCTCTTTCTTAATAATATTAATTTCTGCTAAAATACTTCTCGACAGAAAGTAGTTTGAACTTCATACGTGGGGTCAAATAATAGTAACAACAGGTATTATATTTCTCAGCCTATGATGAGTCCAGCGTCCTGTATAAGGTGGTTTAAAATGAGAAGGCAGAGAAGCCGTGTGACATGGTGACCCCGTGGGAGGATAGCAGGCTCCAGAATTCATAGTTTTGATTGTCAGCTCCCCACAAATTATTTGGGAACTGTTGTGCAAGTTATTTACTACTTTGATCTTTTCTTTGTTCATCTAAAAAAAGGAAAGAAAAGTGTCCACCTTCAAGAATTTACAGACACTAGAAGAACACCTCTTCCTTAGTTCCTTTTATGAAGTTTTACCCTTAACTTTGCGTTCATGGGTTTCAGAAGCACAAGGCCCTAGTTCTACCAAGGGAGGATTATTTGTTGTCAACTTTGATCAATTATTTTCACTCCAGTGATTAGTTTTCCTTTGTTTTGAAAATGTGAGGGTTGACAAATTTATCTGTTCTTATTCCAACTTTAACATGCTATGTTAACCTCATTTTATGGATGAAGAAACTGACCCAGTAACTCAGAGAATTAAAATATTTATGGGCCTCTCTTTTCACATAGAACTAAAGTCTATTTTCTAGTCTTTTTTAAAATTTAAATTACTTTTCAGAGTTTAAAAAATTTCTGGGTATGTGTAGTAGATTTGTACACAAGACATGTTCTTAACACCACCGCACTGTCTTGCAGCGCAGTTTAGTGGTGAAAGGACCAAATTCTGGAGCAGACTGCAGAGCTCTCAATCTCTGTTCCATTAGTCAGTACCTGCAAAATCTTGGACAAGTTACTTAATGGCTACACTTCAGTTTCCTCATCTACCAATTAGGGGTAATACTAGTGTGTACTTCAGAACGTTATGAGGATTGTGACATTTGAGACAGCTAATGAAATGGGAACATAAAGACATTTTAGTGGGGCAGCTCCTGTGGCTCAAAGGAGTAGGGCGCCAGCCCCATATAACAGAGGAGGCGGGTTCAAACCCAGCCCTGGCCAAAAAAATAAATAAATAAATAAATAAATTTTAGCTGTCATTCTAACCTGGCATTCAAGATAAATGAGATGGTTGTAAAAATCTTGTGTGCTTTTGAGACTTTGAGACAGTGCATTTGTTAAACACGTTAGTACAACTATGTAAAATTAAGTCAGATCAAATATTGATATGGTGACTTGTCGTCATGAAGTGTCATCTTCATGATCTACGATGCTGCTTATTTTCTGTAAGAAGTGCATCTTATTTTTCGTAAGAATTTTAATCCATCTTGTCCTGTTCCTTTTCAAATTATTTTTTGTATGCAAAATCTACAGCTATGGTAGTTCTACGGGGCTTTTGCACTTTCTTTTGTGGGACAGTCTTGCAAAGGGAGGTGAACATTTCTAAACTTGAATTCCACATATGTGTTGCTTATAAACGTGCCGTGGCAATAATTCAGAGAAAGAGAGAACTTTGCTGTACATTGCAGTTGAAGTGGTATTTTGTGCATTATAGCTCAAAAAATATAAAGGGAAATGGGAACTCTGGAAACTGGCATAATATTGACATTGGCTATACATATGAACATATAATGTGTTGTAATAATTAGTGTGATGCCAAAAAAGTAAATAAGACACTAGAATAAATGGTCTGCTGATAGTTTGCTGAGTGAAAAGTTTATGAAGGGAAAGACAGAAAAAATACTTAATTCTGTAAGTATTTTCAGTATTGTTATTTATTCTTTGACTTTTCTATTTTCATAAAGTCATTTAATCATGTAAATCTGAAATAGTTATTTAAAAAATATATAGTGTCTATGTAAGTATATTACTGTGTAATATATTAACATTATATGTGTTTGCATTGGCTGATACATGCAGATATTTCTTAAAAGCGCTCTACTTCTTAGTAAACATTTTCTATAGTTTTTTTAACTTAATTTTTTTAAAAACAGGTTCTTGCTGTGATGCCCACATCTCAGTGAAATAGCTGTTCACAGGCACAACCACTGTGTATTACAAGCTTTGAACTCCAGGTGTCAGGCAATCTTTCAGCCTCATTCTCTGGGGTAGCTCGGACTCAGGTGTATCACCCCACCTAAATTGATTAGACAATTTTTGCTAGAGAAATATGTAGTTGATTTTTTTTAATATGGCTATTTAATATACAAATAGTCCTTTGTGTTTCGTTTTGCTTTTTTTTTTTTTAACTCACCACTATACTAACAAGGACATATATACTTTTGACTGACAATCCTTAATCCTTGGTTGTATCTTTTTAATCTCAGAGCTACCTCCAGTTGAAAATTGGGTCAAAGTCAGTTGAAGATAATTAAGCTAACAAGACTTTCTAAGAATTTTCCTTTGCTGAAACATTATGCTTTCTATGTATGTAGTATTAAACATCAAATATGGTATTGACATAGATCTGTTGTTTTTCATAGTATTCTTACGAGGTTTTTAGATATTAGATGTTACGTATCTTTAGTTGATCACATAGTTGATGTACTTACAGAACTTTTGGCAAATCTAAAATATAGCTTTCTGTGGAACTTATTTGGGTCTATTTTTTCTTTCTTTGTGGTATCATCCTTATTACAAGCCCTTTAAGTGCTGTAAATTTTTGCCTTCCATCTATAATCTGTAGGGTTGGATACAGAGTAGTTAGTAAGTACTGGTAGAATTAAAATAATTTTATTCCCATGCATTGTTTTGGACTATTTTCTTTTTGGATTTCTGCCATTTAGCAATCATTATTCTTGTGGTGTTAAAATTAAAACACATAGAGAATTTACTATTGTTTTTCTCTTGGCATTGGATGTCTGTCCACGTTTTCACAGTGAGTATTCTATTCTTACAATAAAACTACAACACATCAAATATGATAGCTGTATAGTAATTCTTTTACACATACTGTCTTTAGTATGCTTTTTTCTTATTTGGTTAATAAATCAACCATGAACTGCTGATACTTTTTTTCCTTTTTCTTTCAATGTTTATTCACTGTAGTTGAGGATGTAATGGATTTTTTGTCTAGAAAAACGTTTCTACCTGAGGACATTTTGAACAAAATTTTAAAATTCCTGTTTGTTAGTAATTTTGGTACCAATTACCATGGTGGATGTTTTTGATAGGATATTGTTTTTAGTCTGTTCCATCCAAAATATTATAGAGAAAGAATGACCAGCTGTTCTGGGTTACCTGCGACTGAGTGAGGGGACTTTCATTGCTAAAACTGAGAAGGTCCAGGTTAAATGGGGATGAATTGGTCATTCTAGGAGAAGATCCCTATATTTTAAAAGAGTTGGTGAATTTCATCCTACTAGTACCATAATAAAATAGAGATAATTAGTTTTTTTTTTTTTTTTTTCCATTTAGTTTAATTTGAAAGTTGTGTCAAAAAAAAAAAAAAATTCCTCTTTCCAACTGAGGGAACTTACTAGAAGACATCACTAAGGACTTGGTCCTAAAATGATGCAATATATTAATTATCTAACACATCGAAATTTAGAATTACTTATGTTTCCAAATTATATTTAAACCATTGAAATGTTTGGCTAATGGATAAATAAAATTAAAACTTAAAGACTTTTCTGAGACTAAAATTTAAAGTTGTTTTCAGAATTAGCAAATATTTAAATCTGAGTTTTAGCTTAAAATCCCTTAAAGGGTGTAATTCAAAATGAAAACAATGTTGACAGGGTGTCAATATTTAAAAAGTGGGTTTAGGCCAAACATAGTGGCTCATGTTGGTAACCCCAGTGCTCTGGGAGGCAAATGTGGATTGCTTCAAGCCAGGAGTTTGCAACCAGCCTAGGCAAAATAGAGAGACTTCATCCTAACAAAAAATAAAAAAGTGTTAGCTGGGCATGGTGGTGCATGCTTGTAGTTCCAGTTCCTCCTGAGGTTGGGGCTGAAAGATCATTTGAGTCCATGAGTTAGAGGTTACAGTGACCTATAATCATACTACTACACTCCAGCCTGGGGTGACAGAGCAAGACCTGGTGTCTGAAAAACATTTTTTAAAGCTTGAAAATTTTTTAAAAGGTGACTTTTGGTCGAAATGAACCAAACTAAATTGAAGGCATAAATAAACGTATTTTAATAGGCAGTATTACTAGGAATGTGACTTTGAACCGAATCAGATATTTGATACTATATTCTTACCTAATTTCAGTTTCTAAATATTAAGGATTACAGAAAAATTTAAAGTAGCATTTTAGGACAATATTACAATCAAATGCCAGAGCACTGTAGGCAAGTGATGAAAAAGTTAGAATTTAGCATATTTAACAACATGTCAAATGTTTTTAGAATTACTATAATTCTTTTAAAGAAACCTTTTAAGCAATTTATTTTTGAAGACCAACTCCTAATTTTCAAACACCTTGGTTCCCAGACACCATATGTGAGGTTATTATTTTAAGGAAATAATTTGATGCATGAATAAAGGTATATACAGCAATATGCTAAATTATACATTTTGATTATTCTGGCTGGACATGGTGTCTCATGCCTGTAAATCCTAACACTTTCGGAGGCCAAGGCAAATGGATTGCTGGAGCTCAGGAGTTTGAAACCAGCCTGAGCAAAAGCAAGACCCTGTATCTACTAAAAATAGACAAACTAGCCTGGTGTGGTGGTAAATGCCGGTAGTTTCGGCTATTCAGGAGGTTGAGGCAAGAGGATCACTTGAACTCAAGAATTAGAGGTTGCTTTGAACTATGAGTATACTAAGGCACACTACCCAGGGCAACAGAGTGAGTTTTGTCTCAAAAAAAAAAAAAAAAAAACAAAACAAGACAAAACAAAACAAACCTTTTAAAATTATTATTCTAAAAATTTGAAAATAAACTCACAAGGAATTTCAGCTACTTGTAACACATGAGTGAGATACTAATATTATTTATAAGTTAAAAAATGTTTTTATCAACTTGAGAAAGGGCAAATGTTTATAATAAACAAAATATTACTTATAAAATATTTACTATATAAAAATAGGATAGCAAAGGAAAGAAAAATATTAAATAATAGCTTTGGTTTTCTCTAGAAGTGTATGGTATTATAGATAAGTATTATATTATTTATTCTGTACATTCTTTAGTCTGCAGGATGTATTTTTTATTGTTTTTATTTGTATTATTTTTTGTTTGTTTTTATTTATGAAAAGAAGCATAACTGTTGACTTTGGATTGCTTCTTTACAGTTTCAGTTAGTTTTTCAGTTGAGTACAGCTGGGATACCAGTCCAAGTTATAATGTTAAGTCACACTTCCTACCCCAACAACAAATTTGAAATTTTCTTTCTATTTCTTGATGCAGTAATTTTTTAATGGGAAAATATATGAATAAAATGTTACTTCCTGTTCTCTTTGAAGAGCAAATTATTGCAAGTATAAGTTAACCATATATTTTTTCTATCTTTTAAAAACAGGATCATGTTAAATAATGTGTTAATTTTTCTGCAAATACTTACGTAGGGAAATGGTTTAGATTAGTTATGGATATAGGGTCTCAAGCCAAATTATCTAGGAACATGACTTAGGTAGATCTATTATATACTGTGTGATCTCAGGCCAGTTACTTAACTTTTTCATTTATAAAATAGGGCTAATAATAACACTGAGGTTACTTTTCATGAGAATTAAATTAGATAATGTATTTAAAGTACTTAGAAACATGCTTGTGTATTATACAGTTTTTTTTTCTGTTTAGTATTATAATAGCAGTACCTGATATATAAAAATGGTTACAATTTCAGAATGTTTAATGATATGGGAAATACATACCTCTGGTTAAGTGAGTCTCAAACTCTAGTATAATTTTAAAATCACCTGTGTACCTGTGAAGTACCAGTTGTGATCTTCATACCCAGAAAGTATTACTGAATAGGTCAGGGACCCCTTATCTATATTTTTAGCCTTATCCTAGCTTTTTCTAAAGCAGAAAAATAAAATAAATAAAATATAGATACTCAAAATATTTCATATACATATAAAGAAGATCACCCACTCAGAAACCCTGCTTTTATTTATATTTAATATTTAAAGTTTTAAAAAGGTACTACTGAGTGAGTTATTATTCCAACTTGTCATTCCTTTGCCTTATTTCAGTGGGTTTCATTTTTAATGACACTATATTTTTCTCTGAAAATATCTACATGTACTTTTATGCGTATGTGTTGAGCAAAAGAATTGTTCCAAAAGAAAATTACTTTTAATTTTTTATGAGACTTTATTATGTAAATAATACATACTAGCTTTATTCTAAAGCTAGTAATAAAGTAACTGTGTAAAAAACCCAACAACCTTGTGCTGTATCATTTTTTATTTCCACTGTAGTTTCTGTGCTAGCAGAAAGCTAAAGGGGAAAAAAAATCGCATTATATTGAGATATCCGGTCAGTTATTGAAGACTGAGTAGGAAAAAACTATATTTAGATAAATAATTAGAGTTTAATTTCTTATTATTAGAGGGACTCAGAATTAGTAAAGAATAGTCAAACGTGAAGTGAGAAATAACTTAAGCTTAAAAAAAAGTAATTTTCCATGGCCAGCATAGTGGGAATTAGCTTGTGACATTTCTCCATGGAAGATAAGAAAGATAATTAGGTCTATTTGCTTCCTAAAGAGAAGAGGCAATTGATACCTGTTAATCGGTTTAAATCCATATCCAGTCTTTTAACTCGGAGCAATCACCCAGGGCATGGCTGAGCAGCTAAGCGTCTCAGGGTTTGTGGTCTCTATTCATTTAATCTCACTCAGGCTTTTCACCTTCCTGGAAAGCTTGTTGTTTTCAGAGAGGGTTGCTTCCACCCCTTCTAACTATGTTGCATACACTTTGGCAGGTACAACTCTTTCAGATTTGCTCACTTGGTGGCTTATGTGTGCCCACACAAAAGTTTATTGTTGGCTACAAGGTGTGTAAGTATATGTACATTGTTTATATTAACTTTTCATCTTTAATACCTAGAAAAAAAGAGGTTCTACTATTTTTGTTCTGAGGTTTTTTTTTACAGTCATAGATGGATAGCATCTAGCATGGACTTGGTAGAATAAGGACATTTAGTATATGTTTGTTGAGGGGATAAACAAATGCTAAGGAGTCAGCAAAGGTTGAATTTTATTTTACATTTTATTTTCTTCATTTTTTCACAAATATTTTTTGGCTTTTGTAACTCTGACATGAAACATCTATCATGAAAACAGCATCAGAACCTTATGGCATACAGCCTGTAAAAAATCACATTAAGATTTTTTTTTCAAGATAGATAAAAGTTATAACGGTAAGGCATGAAGTCACAAGAATGCTAGAAGAAAATGTTGGAAGCCTCTTTTGCATACTGAATGAGGCTAAGAATTCATGAAGAAAAACCCGATGGCCATCACAGCAACAAGAGAAATTAATAAATGAGACCTGACTAAATTAAAGCACTTCTCACAACTAAGGAAATTATCAACAAAGCAAATAGACAATCTACAGAATGGGAGGAAACATAACCTGTATACCACCTGAAAAAGGGCTAATCACCAGAATCTACAAAGAACTCAATCAAATCAGCAAGAAAAAAAAAATGAACAACCATATTAAAAAGTGGGAAAAGACATGAAGAAAAGTTTTTAAAAGAAGATAGAGAAATGTCCAATAAACATATGAAAAAATGCTCAATGTCATTAATCATCAGGGAAATGCAGATAAAAAACCATAATGAGATATCACCTTACCCCAGTTGGAATAGCTTTTATTAAAAAGTCTAAAAACAGTAGATGCTGGTGTGGATGCAGAGAGGAAGGAATGATCATACACTGTTGGTGGGACTGCAGAGCTGTACAACCTCTATGGAAAACAGCATGGAGATACCTGAAAGAACGAGAAGTAAACCTCCCGTTCAACCCAGCTCTCCCACTGCTGGGTATGAAAGAGACACCTGCAGTCGAATGTTCAGTGCAGCACAGTTAACAGTTGCAGTAATGTGGAATCAACCCAAGTGCCCATCAATTCTTGAGTGGATTAACAAAATGGAGTATATATACTATGGACTAATACTCAGCCATAAAAAGGATGAATGAATGCCTACAAATTAAATGGAACTGGAGACGATTATCCTAAGTGAAGTATCTAAAGAAAGACAAAACAAAATAGCACATGTACTAGGTATTAAATTGGAGTTAAGCAGTGAGCGCACATGGGCACAGAGGCAAGTCAAACTCAGTGGAAATCAAGCAGGGGTAAGGGGGTAGGAGGTGATGGGTGAGAACTACATGCCTACAGCGAGCACTATCTGGGTGACGGGCACACTTATATCCCAGCACTATCTGGGTGACGGGCACACTTATATCCCTGATGCAGGTATAACAAAAGTTGGCTGGATGCCTGTAGGTCCGTGGTTAGAACCCTGGCCCCACAGACTGGCCCGGGCCTGCTTAACAAAAAGAGGGAAAAAAGCATAATAAAAGTGATCCATCTAAACAACAACATTTGTATACCAATAATATTTTGAAATAATGATAATAATAAAAACAATTCTTTTTACACATTTTTTTTTAGGTCTTTTTCTCCCTATGACCCTGTCTTCCTCTAAATTTCAATCTCTATTATCAGGTAGAATTATACAACTTAAACCTATTAATCCTTTTATTTCCACCACACATGATACTGTGCGCAGGCTTCAGTGTCCTCAGAAATAATTAAAAAAGAGAGTTCCCAAAATTCAATGGCAAAAGCCTTGTTTCACAGGGAGGTTGAAGTTTCAGACTTCTGCTTCTTAGAAACTGTGGTAATGGTTTATTTCTTTTATTTACTTTTCAGCACAAGGGAACACTGACTGTCTCCACAAATGGATGTTTGTCTATACCATGTTCTAAACTACATTTTGGGGGTCACCAGTCATTTTCTTCTTCCGTTTTCATTGATCATTCATTCAACAAATCTTTATTGAGTGCCTGCTGAGTGCTGGGTGCTGTTCTAGGCACTGGGGTTGTAGAAGTATTTCAGTGATGGTGTATTTAAGTATTTCAACATTGCAAATACTTCCTAAACAAAACTGATTGTACGGTTTTCCCCTTCATAATGAAGAATTAAACCACTCTCAAATTAATTACGAACAGTATTATGTTTCTCCTTTAAATTTGCATTAGAATAAAAAATAGTAAATGTATATAGACATCATATTACCTATAATTAAGATGCTGTTGGAATTAGGAGAATTTAGGGGGGGCTCTTATCTTTTGCATTAGAAGTAATGTATTGTAGAGCCTCTGTAAGTTGACTACCCGAGGGACTGTAAAAAACTGGTCAACATACAGAGGTGGTCAACATAAGGAACTAGGGCTATTACACATTGAGTGTTTGTGGTGCATGTCCAGTCTATGAAAATTAGGTCAACTTAAGGAGGTGGTCAATGTAGAGAGGCTATCACGTGTTGAGGTTCTACTGTATATTGATATTTTGTTCATTGTGGGATTTTGCCTAATAGATCAACTACACATTTGTTTTGGAATGAAGAATTATTCATTTACCCCTTTAGAAAACAAAGATTACAAATCACCTATTTAAATATTTACTAGATAGCATATATGCTGTAGTGTACTATGTAAGTATTTAGTATTACTTATGATTTAGATTTTAAGTCAACTTTTAAAATACCTTTAAATTCTCTTACCTTCGTGTATGCCAAATGATGAGAATCTGCCTCTTAGCATTTTGTCAGGATGCCCCCTTAGTATCCGTAAAAGTCAAATGTAGTGTAGAGTGAGAGGAAGTGGGAAAGGTATAAGGAGGGAAAGATTGTAGTTGGTTTGCTAATGTGTAAAAAATATTCTTCAGAAATTCTTTGTTCACATAAAAAATACTAAGTTGTTTTTAAATTTTATTTGCACCTTGCATTTTTTAAATAGTTTTATCAAACACAGGCTGAGTTTTTAGGATGAGGGAGTTGATTGCATTCCTATAGGGATTTCTCAGTAATCCTTTAAAAGGTGAACTATTTTGTTTTCTAAAAGTGTAATTGTTTTTAGACCATTATCCTTAAAATTGCATTCCCACACTTTTATCTAGCAGACATTAGTAAGCTCACCTAGAATCAGGGTTTTTTAAATAAGACACATGTATGACTACCTAATTTAAAAAGTAGAATTGAAAGCTTTATTTTTTCATACTTTACTTGATTTTCAGTTATTGGCTCTTAGCAAAATATATCTATAAGGTACATATTCTATGAAAATCTAATACAACTTTTTATAGAAAGAATTGAGAACTATTATTTTACATTATAAGTTTTAAAACCTTCCCCATGGTTAAGGAATTGTATAATATTCGTACTTGTTTTACGTACTTTATGACTTAACAAGCATGTTTTTAAACATAAAAGTTAGATTAACTTCAGAGTAAAGGCTTTCTCCTAAAATCGAAAACAGAGGACTTTTAGTAAGTAATGTTATTCATGATTTTATGTATTTTTAAGTTTCCATGTCAATAAGGGAGTTTGCTTATGTTATGTATAGGAGGTTATAGTTGGCTCAAATTTATAACCATCTGTTATTTCCATGTCATAAAGAAAGAAATGAGCTGCAGATTCACATTGATTGCAATACCATATAATTTGTTGTAACATGTAGAAAACCCAAGATTATGATTAACTATACTTCTGTAGCAATAAGAGGAATCATAGGACCACCCAAATACTGTCTTTTGCAATTCAAATATTGTCCAAAATGTTTTGTCAGTGAAAAAATGTGAAGGTCCAATTAGTCCTAACAGCTGAAATAAGATAATATTTATTATATTATATTGTATTTATTGTGTTATATTTCCAATCCTAAGTATTTTGGTCCATTAAACTAGGCATTAGGATGCACAATTACAAACTTGATCTATACTCTGATTACCCACAACATTTTTATATTTGTAATAAACAGGAAACAAAAGATAATATGAGTATTCTTTCAGTAATATTTTAAAACGTGTGGTTTTTAAATTTTGAAAGTAATGCATTTAGTCAGTGGATCTCTTTGAAATATTTTTCACAGAAAAACAGAGATACTTTATCATAGAAGGCTTTAGTCACTCAACCTCTGTAAAACAAGCAGCTGGCTATGCTAAGTGCTCTAATTTTGTTTTCTTCTCTTTTTGTTTCTTCTCTAAAATCATGCTAGAACCTGTCAAGATCCATGGAAGTGGAAAACTATTTTGAGTTGAATTTTCAACTAAAACTTGGGACTTAGCTTAATTTGCCATGCTTCTCACAAATCTAGGGGATAAAGGAATTAATTTTTGTATGAATTAATAAGCATCTAATATAATTCCAGAGGAGAGTTGGGAGAAATATCATAAAACCAAGCAATTATGCATAGGCCAACTACCAAAATACTAGATTAATGTTTCCAAACCATGAATTAATGTAATAATATTTTACTCATTAGAAGTTATGCTAACTTTAAAGTCTAGGTTTTGTTTCACCCTCGTTTTACAGATGGAGAGCCTAACATTTGGAGAGGTTAAGGTATTTGTCCCAGTTCAAACAACTAAGAAATACAGAGCCTGGATTTAGATCCAGACAATGTGAATCCTGCCTCTAGTTTGAATTACTTTTCCCACTGACGCTAAGTAGTTTATGGCTTCTTTGCCGCCCATACTGATCCTGCCTCTGATTCCGATTTCTCCAACCATTGTCTTCTCTTTATGGCTCTTAGTTTCAATATTATTTTTGTTAATATTTCTGTTTCCTTTTGCAGACTTCAGGCTGTGAAAATAGGGATTTTATTTCATATTTCCTTATGTTGATGTATAGATGGATGGATAGGAGAGTGAGAGCACTTGGATTTTGAGATATATAGGTATTTTTGTTTAGCTTTCTACAGATAGTAAAATCCTTCTATTTTAATAAAGGGAAAATAAGGAAGAATACACTAAGGAGGCAGCTTTAACTCTCCAATTCCTTTACTTACAGCTCCGAGGGAATCCTGCCGGAATCCACTCAGCTGAGGCAATTCCTGCACTTCATGTGCATCTATGATATTTGGGTCCCATGACAGAAAAGACTTCCTCCATATGTTAAAAATGGGATGAAGGAGGCAGAATTATTTCTAAAATGTAACTTATGCTACTGGCCGTCTCTTTCCTGTCTCTGAGAAGACAGCCATATGATATTAAATTCCGTGGGAATATTATAAAACCCCAAGGATTCACACCTGGGATTGATTTTGATCCGTGTATTTTGGTAATCATTTTAGATGAAAAATTCTGATGATAGCCCTCAGTTAATCGTTATTATTTCAAACTTTGGCCAGAAAAGATTTTTTTTTTTTCCTCCTTAAGTAATCCTCTTTAGGTATAGGATTATGATCTCAGGATAAAACAAAATAGCATTTTCCTGCCTGAGGAAAATGGCAGGATGTCGTTATTTTAGCGCATTCTGTTTTCCTTTTATTCCTTTACTATCTATAATTTCAGGTGAAAGCACTTAAGTTTTTCTGTAGAATGCAGACTTGTTACACTTCTTATCTCAATAGTAAGTGTACTTGAGAAATGTATATAACTCAACACAGGATATTTATATCTATTCTCTGCACAGTGAGTAATTAACTGAGCTGCCTTCTTATTTTTAACAAATATCTCCTTGTCGGATGAAATTCTGACAGGAAAATTACAGGATTGGTGCCTGTGATAGGATTTATGTTAATAATTGGTGGCAGTTTTGCTCCTTAAAATGTAAATGCAGCTTAAATAAAAATGTTAAGAAGCAAGACTCCTTTACGATATAGGTGTTTTTTTAAAAACCTAAGTAGGTTGTTAAGGCAATTACATACATCCCCATTTTCACCTTGGACAGATGTCACCAAATTGTCTATTAATATTCATTGTATATCTGTCAACTACTGACTAAATTTCTTCCTCTTGGGCTTTCAGTAATTTTATAAGCATTTTTGTGCTACAAGATGCTTTAATGATATTTGATGCAGAGAGATATTTTAATCATTTTGGGTTTTCTAATTTTACACGCCAGAGGATTTGAAAACAAATTTTGGATCAAAACATGACTATTAATGTTTTTCTCTCAGTTGGTTTTAAGAAACAGACTTGAAAACATAAACAAAACCTAAGACAAATATTACCATCATGCTAGAAAAGATAATATTATATGCAGAGAGTGCCACATTTTAATAAAGGGAAAAAACTGTATTAAAATTGTAATAATCAATATATACCATAAGGTATGTTATTTTTGACTTTTTATCTTGTATCTCTTGTAAGTGCAGAGGTCAGAGGTACCTATAGCATTATAATTTAACATTGTATGGGGGTGGGGAGGGGCTGTGCCAAAAAATGTATACACATTTTAAGAAAGGAAATATTTTTATTTTTTATTAAAATTGTAACACTCAAGTCATATCAGACAAGAGGTGCTCACACATGACTTGCATTCATTGTTTGTTATCAGTACACATCGGCTCACGTTGAGTATTACAATTTTAACACAATTCTTTTCCTTCCCTAAAACGTATATACATTTTTGGGTTCCCTCTGCATATAAAAAAAAAGAACACGATTCTATACGCAAGGGCTGTCTGGAAAGTATCCAGCTATTTAATATGAAAGATGGAAACCTCCGTGGCTGCATACTTTCTGGACAGGACTCCCCCTTGTGTAGGTGCATTTGCTCATCTCAACAGAATATTAACAAGAGGAGTTTCTGAAATGGTTACTTGCTTGCGTTTTTTGTAAAAGTGACATCTCAGAGGGGGAAACAGTGTGCCTCCAACTAGCAGTTTGGTTTCCTCATCATAAATCTCATGTGACTTTGATATATTTCCTTGAAATAGTTAACACTTACGTGTATATCTTTTTCCAGCTGTGGTTGTGTAAATATTTGGATATTTAAGTCACTCGTGTTTATAGTTTATCTTCCAACTGGGCAGTTGTTGAAGGAATCTGCCCTGCCCTTTCCCTGATGCTGGTCTTGCCTGAAGTGAATTGTGTTATGTTCCCAAGGTTTAACGAGAATTCTCACCATGAGCAGTTGACACCATCATCCTACTTTCTTGTTAAAGCCTCACTTCATCAGTCCCTTTTTTCTTTTACCCTCTCTCCTTGTAACGTTTAAATTCCTATGCAGAGTGTGGTTGAATCTTAGAAGTTAGTTTTACCAATCGTGATATAAATCTTGTTATCTCTTTATATAAAATGTACGCAAATTAGTGTAACAAGGATAGTTATCAAATATCTTTATAGAAACTCAGAATTTATGATAGAAGAAAATTTTTTTATGAATGAATCAAGAATATTCTATGCATTCAAAAATATATAATATGTGGTTATGGTAGACTGAAGTTAAATCCCACTCCTAAGGGGAAAGATTAAAATCCTTTGGAGTCTTTCACGTACCCGTTTCTTAAATTCATATATGCTCTTCCCTATTTGATCTCAGTATAACTCCATCAAAGTTTCCCTTTGAGAAAGTACATTAGAATTATAGACATAAGCTGGGTGACTTTTCCCTTATGTTAGTGGAAAAAAGTTGGGAACCCATGATGCTGAATTTTAATTGTGCACACAGTTGTGTAGGAATTGATGTCCTCAGAATATTAGAAGTTAATGATGTAAGGCTATTTACTTAACGATGCAAGCTCATATTAGAGAAAATGACACAGTGCAAGGTATGCTTTATATCCCAATATATTCATCATCAAGGTCTTTAGAATCATTTAGTTTACAGGTGGATATTCTGTATCTCCCTCCCTCCCTCACTCCCTCCCTTCTGCCTTCCCTTCCTTCCTCCTCCCCTTCCCTTTTCGCCTCCTCCTCCCCCCTTCTTTCTGTTAAGAAAGGGATCTCACTATGTTACTCAGGCGAGTATTGAACTTTTGGCCTCAAGCAACCATCATGACTTAGTCTCCTGAAACACTGGGATTATAGGCATGGGCCATTGCACCAGGCATCTGTTAGTAATTTCTTCAGGCTCATACTTCCCCATCTTTAACATGAACGTTGCTCCCAGGTGCCTGTTCATTCCACAAGTGTGCTATGTACTCTTATAGCTGTGCTTCTGGGTGAAATATCTCCTTTCTTTTCTGGATTATTCTTCAAGGTTTATCTCAAGGCTCGCGTTTCTGGACACCTTCTCTGACTTGCTCAGCAGTCTTGATGCACTTTCTTATTGTTCTGTTAGCAACCTCTGCATCCCTATTTCCTATCTGAAATAGACTTTCACAATTTAAAATAAAATTTTCTCTAATTATGTATCACCTCAGCAGTTGATACAGACTAGCATCTACCATTGACAATTATAGGCAAGTTAAAGGCCAATACATATTATAATACTTTACTTTCTGAAGTTTTACAGCACTGGCAATTAGAAGTAATGTATAATTCACTCCAAATTTCACTTTACTTCAGTATAGCCTTAGAGAGTATGAATTTGCAGGTTATTAGGTTGTTCCTATGTCATTCTTATGTTGCTGATTTATTTCCCTCTTTTTAGAGCCTATTTTCATTTAAGGAATACACAACGTACTGTATACCATTCACTAAACTAGAGCTATTTCTCAATATTTCAGATTATGAAACTGTTATTTGCTTTTCGGATTATAATCTTTTGTTTCATAGTGGATATAAGCAACTGATAGAAACTTTTAGTTTCACCCTTCATTTAATCATTTCACTGAGAAAAATTATTAATCACAGTAGTTATAATTTAGACAAAGATATAAAAGCATCATGCAGGGCTTTCAAGGTTGAGTAGTGTGCATATTGATTACAATTGAAAAACTACATTTTGTTAATGTCTCATAGGATGCATGATTTGTAAGCTTCAGCTCATTCTGTTCAGTTAGGTCTTTCTTAGCAGCACGTAATTCTTTTTTATTTTCATTTATTCAACGCATCTTTACTGAGTACTGTACTATGCTCAGCACTTTACCAGGCACAAGGAAAACAACCATGAGTCAAATCTGATGCACAGACCTTACCCAATAGTGGGAAAAACAGATGCTTTTCAAAGCATCAGACAAATAGATTTAGATGATAAATTCTGATCATTTTTACCAAGGGAAGAAATAATAGTGCTATTTAGGTTTGCAAAATGGCTTTTAATTTTCTTGCAAAAACCAAAGAGAGCAAGGATTTAAAAGAAGAGTGTTGGTAAACTAGGATAAGATTAGTTTGAGCACAGGCTCCATGGCAGATACAGGCCATGTGGCAGGAGGGATGTTTATGGAACTAACAGAAGGTTGGGCTGCAGAGAGCAGAGAAAGGAGTGAAACAGGAAGAGTCTGGAGAGCAGAGAATGAGCATGCTGGCTCTTGTAGGTCTGGTGAAGGACTTTATCTTATGAGGAATGAGTTTATTTTAAGACCCTCTGAAATAGAGGAGGACCCAGGTTATTTCAAAGGCTTCATCTTGCTACATTGAAATATAATTATTTAATAGGTTTTCCTAAATCTTGAAAAGTCCTTGAGAAATTTTCATATTTATGGTAGGCACGTATAGCAGTAATAAGATAGGAATATTAGCTGGATGCAGTGGCTCAGGCCTTTAATCCCAACACTCTGGGAAGCCAAGGCAGGTGGATTGGCTGAGCGCATGGGCTCCAGACCAACCTGAGCCAGAGCGAGACCCCATCTCTAAAAACATCCGAGTGTTGTGGCAGATGCCTCTAGTCTCACCTACTTGTGAGGCTGAGGCAAGAGAATTTTTTGAGCCCAGGAGTTTGAGGTTGCTGTGAGCTATGATGGCACACCACTCTAACATGGGTGACAAAGTGAGACTCTGTCTCAAAAAAAAAGAAAAAAAGATAGGAATATTAAAAAATATATAACATCATCCCTTTTTTTGAGACTCTATTCCCACTGGAAAAATAAGGTGTAGATGCAGAAAATATTCAAATAACTTGCACTCAGGTCTTCATTTATTAAGTAACACATAAGGTCTAGAATACAGCCCCTTCCCCAATATTCTTTTATGCTTAATAGTATATTTAGTTATTTAAACTCAATTATTTAGCCTTCCATCTTTGAAGTCTATTAAAATATTAACAGGATTATTACTAATAATGAAGTTGATTTGTCAATAAAACTCTGGAGAAAGTATTATACAGTTTTATTATTTGGGAAGAGATAAAACATCCATATAAAGAACACTTTCAGAAAATATTTGTTTTGGAATCCAAGCCAAAGTAAGTTACCTGGAATTTCTGGTTTGGTGGGACCCCGAGAAGCCAAGTGTGTCAGCTGTGAGGGTCCTCAGTCTGCCCTGAGGTCCAGAGGGCCCAGTCAGGGCAGATGCTAGAGCCCTCCCAGAGATAGAGCAGTTAGAGCCTTCCCAGAGACAGGGAAGTTAGAGCCCCCTAGAGACAGGGCAGATGCTAGAACCCTCCCAGAGACAGGCCAGTTAGAACCCTCCCAGAGACAGGGCAGATGGTAGAGCCCTCCCAGAAATAGAGCAATTAGAGCCCTCCCAGAGACAGGGCAGTTAGAGCCCTCCCAGAGACAGGGCAGATGCTCTAGCCCTCCCAGAGACAGGTCTGATGCTAGAACGCTCCTAGAGATAAGGCAGTTAGAGCCCTCCCAGAGACAGGGCAGTTAGAGCCCTCCCAGAGATAGGCCAGTTAGAACCCTCCCAGAGACAGGTCTGATGCTAGAGCCCTCCCAGAGATAGGGCAGTTAGAGCCCTCCCAGAGACAGGGCAGATGCTACAGCCCTCCCAGAGACAGGCCAGTTAGAGCCTTCCCAAGGACAAGGCAGTTAGAGCCCTCCCAGAGACAGGGCAGATGCTACAGCCCTCCCAGAGATAGGGCAGTTAGAGCTTTCCCAAGGACAAGGCAGTTAGAGCCCTCCTAGAGACAGGGCAGATGCTACAGCCCTCCCAGAGACAGGGCAGTGAGGCCCTGGAGGCTCTGGGCGTTCTGGCTTCTGTGATCTTGGAGTCAGGGTGCTTCCTGCTGCTTTGCCAAACTCCCATTGGACTCTAGCTGGCTCCAGAGTTTGCAGCGATCCCCTGCACATTTCTTATGTGTTGATGTAGTAATAAAGGATGGGGAACCTCCTGAGAGAGGGAAGTCTGACAGGGAGTCTGGGAACTCACCTGCTCATAGGACTGTGTGACCTTCAGCCCATTGCAACAACCTCATCTCTAGCTTTTACGGAACTAGTGGCTTGAACTAAATAAATGTTTTGCATCCCTAGCATCATAACTCCCATGAGGAGAGAAGGGGCAGGAGAAGCTTCAAAAACAACACCTCTGTGTCTGATCCCCTTGAAGATTGTAGGTGGGACCTGGGCAGTGCCACCGGTGCAAGTTCTGTGGGTGATTCTAATGTGGGGCAGGCCTGAGAATCATTGCACTCAGTGATCTGGGTGATAGCTTCTGTTTAGCATCTGGACATGTTCCATCGATGGGAGACGTGTTTATCATAATCCTCACAGTTGCCCCGGGGGCTAAGCATCTTTATGTCTTTTTCACCTGTGTAAAATCTGAGTCTGAGAAGCAGCCTGCCCAAATTCACACCGCCTGCCTGTTCAGTGCTACTGCTGACCAACCACAGGGCCAGGTGCTATCTTGATCTTTCCCAGAAGAAGAGGATGGAATGAGCTCAGTGAAACAAACTCAGTGAGGGTTAAAACTCCGTCCAATACTTAGGGCTTGCTTTTGTTTCTGTCAGTAGCCTCACTCTACCTACCAAGGAACTGCTATTTTTTACACATTTGACTCTGAATTCTGACAGGGAACTTGCCACTCACACTTGAGTTTGAGTTGCAGTTAAGTAGCCCAGGCGGAGGCTGCCCTGATTTCACAGTCATGTGGAGACTTCTTTCCTTCTCTCATGTTATTGTCCAGTAATTTTTGCCATGGGGCCGAAGGCACTGTCTGCCTGGCCCTGTGTGGCCCTGGACCTTTGAAAAGCCTGAATTCCTTCCTCTAGGGAAATCCCCAGGACACCCTATGTGACCCCGCATTGCAGCACCAGAGAGGTCCTCCCAGTTTTCCCCACCACTCACTTCACGTGTACTCTGGTGTAAAACTTGAGAAAGAACGTGAGTGCAGAAACTGGAGAGGAGGGAGTGTTCAAAGGGGGGAATTGTCTATCTGAAAGTGTGAGAGACTCGTGACAAATTTTTTGAAGTGTTTTTATCTTTATCATTCCATCTAGAGTCTCACTGGTCTGCTGAGTATCCCTAAGAGATCAGAAAAATAATAGAAAAAAGATCCATAGAAGAACAAATTGCTTAGCTGAGCATAATTGTTTATTAGTGTATAGCATGTGTTTTGTAAGTGCGTTGATTGATGTTAGTTAAAAGGGCAATTCCAGGAAGCCATGCTATTATTTTTAATACTCTGGAAGCTACTCCAGAGTTGTCTAACACATTCCTCAGTAAAAACAGGCAGGTGCATGGTACAAACAGACAACATAATGGGTTCTGCAAAGATTGGTGGATAAGAGATTTGAGGAGCAGACAGGATTTGTACAGGCACTTTTTAAGCAACAGAGATTTCTAAGTGGAAGGCCAGTTCAGGAGTTGGAAGTTGTAGTCAAGATGGACACCCCAAGAGGATTAGTTAGTAAAGAGTTTAGGATAGGTAGGTCCATTGATGCAGTGTTGAATAATAGTGATATAGCCTGTGCTTTTGTTTTCAGGTGATACATGATGATGTTCTGTTAATTCTTCTGCAGGCTCCCGCCTTCGTCAGGAAGATTTTCCACCTCGTATTGTTGAACACCCTTCAGACCTAATCGTTTCAAAAGGAGAACCTGCCACTTTGAACTGTAAAGCTGAAGGCCGCCCCACACCCACGATTGAATGGTACAAAGGAGGGGAGAGAGTAGAGACGGACAAAGATGACCCTCGCTCACACCGCATGTTGCTGCCAAGTGGATCTTTATTTTTCTTACGTATAGTACATGGACGGAAAAGTAGACCTGATGAAGGGGTCTATGTCTGTGTAGCAAGGAATTACCTGGGGGAGGCTGTGAGCCACAACGCATCGCTGGAGGTAGCTAGTAAGTAAAATGGGCTTTCTGTGTTTGGCGGGGGAAGTGGCAGGATGGGATCATTTGTCTTGACAGTAATGAAAGGTCAAATTTGTGCAACTGGTTTTCCTTGACAATAATCTCTAGCTTTATATGTGAATACAATTGACTATTTGAATTTTCTGCTTCTCTCTTTCTATCTGACTTCTAATTTGGAGTTGGTTTTTACTGAATATTTTCATTAAATTTGTTTTATCCCCCCCCCTTTGTTGCTTTTAAATATATCAAATATCCATGCACAGTGGTATTTCCTACTCTACATGCATTCTTATTATTGTTAGATTTTTAAAGGAATTATAGACTTGGAACATAGATCTTCTAGATCTTTGTTTTCAAAACACCTTTAGTTTTACCCCAGATGATCAAGATACCCTTAATGCCATGGGATTTAGAGAGCTGGCTTTTCTAATCTGGCTCTTATTTAGATACTTTAGAAATATTAGTTTCCAGTTAAGTTCTCTTTCTTAGGCAGACATCCCATTACCTTGGGAGACCACTGTAGGAAAAGCTTTCTAGTCTTAGTAAGTGCACAGTCTGCAATCAAAACCAGACATATGGGGCGTTGCCTGTGGCTCAAAGGGCTAGGGCGCTGGCCCCATATGCTGGAGGTGGCGGGTTCAAATCCAGCTCTGGGCAAAATCTGATAAAAACAAACAAACAAACAACAACAACAAAAAAAACAGACATATGATCATTCTATCACTTTTACCCATGAAATATTCAAATACAGAACACCTTAATATATGATACATAAATTTTAGGATGATATTCATCATTACTTCTCCAAAATGTTTTCAGGCTTTAAAGACAAAAAGAATATTATAATTTCCTAAATAGAATTTAATAAGTACTTGTTAAGATCTATTATTTAGTAACAATTCATATACACAGAGAAATGTATGGATAATAAACGTCTATCAAATAGAGTTTGATATTAATAAGGATAGTTTGATAACAAGGATGCTTTTTAGTGATAATCATTATTTGAAATCCTGAAATAGTTTGTGTAGCATTTGCTTTAAATAATTTTTACACTGGCTTAATTGCAATTATTAAAACATGTTTTTATTTGAATAAATTGTATTATTTGGACACAAAAGTTTATGGGAAAAATTAGGATTTTGTGTGTTTAAAAAGTTTGGGAACTATTATTTAGTAAATTTATGCTTCGCTGCACTAAAAATAAATATGTATTAGGTCAAATCTGTGTATTTCAGCTATTTATTTCTTGGCAATAGGTCCTGGTCCATTTTTAAGACATCTATATCCTAAAAGCAAAACTAGCCTTTTGTATGTTACATAAATTAACAGGCTAGAGGAGGAAGTTTGGGCCATGTTTGCTGTTAAGTTAAACTTGTGTAATACTGTTACAGTTTGAGTTTTATCTTTTCTTGAAGAATATTACTACTTTTAAAAACGTTTCCTTCATTTATATACCAGAAGTTCAGTAAGAACTATTCTTACGTTCCCCAAGGCTCAGACACAGGAAGACAAAGATTGCATCTAGTTTCTTAGTGAAGCTGTAGCCCCAAGAAGCCGCATTTACAAAAGTGTCTTGAGGCAACACAGGTTTCCCAGTGCAGTTGTTGGTAATGCTTTTATAAACATTATCTGTGTTTTATTTGCCTCTAAACCAAGTTTTACAGCTGTAACAACAACTGTATTTCTTGGTTCCTAACAATTGTCAATCTCTCAAACATTGAAAAAAAATGACATGAATGTCATTTAAAACTTTACTTTCTGTATAGCAAAGACGTTCTTTTCCATAATACCTTTAATAATTATTTAAATTGAAATATTGCACCAGAATGATTAGACTAATTGGTTATCTGTAAGAGTGTTTATTTTCACTTTCTTTCTTTCTTTTTTTTTTTAAACACAGTCTCACTTTATTGCCCTTGGTAGAGTGCTGTGCCATCACAGCTCACAGCAACCTCCAGCTCCTGGGCTTAGGCGATTCTCTTGCCTCAGCCTCCCCAGTAGCTGGGACCACAGGCGCC
>CAUYPK010006191.1:0-46471 GCA_963574355.1 Loris lydekkerianus | reverse complement strand
ACACTTTGCTAAATTTAAATTTAAATTTAAATTTGTGAAATAACCCCTCAACCAGGGGGCGTGTTATACTATATTTTTTATATTATTATTCAACAATCAAAAAAAAAAAAAAAAAAAAAAAAAAAAGTTTATAAGAAGATGTTTGACTCCAACCCTTACCACCATCCACATTATTTTCCAAGTGAGGTCAAAGTGAGATGCATCAATGCTCTGGACAGGCTAATAGTATGTTGCCCCTTCCAGCTTCTCCTTAAATATCTGCCACACAGTTATTTAGAGAGGATGAGTATAGCTCATGGTAATGCACTCAGGCAGCTAACCAGACCCATTTGAGATGGCAATGCATATACGTGGGTGTTTTTCCACCAAACAGAAGCGGGAGCTCTCTCTGTTGTCCTCCAGCATGCGTATATGTCTTGGCATAGCAGTCACCAATATTTTTGGCACCAGTGACCAATTTCATGGAAGACAGGTTTCCTTGGGCGGGGCTGGGGATGGTTATGATGTAAGCCTGCAAGCATTTGATTTATTTGTGTCTCTGTGCAGTCAGCCCTCTCTGCTGAGGATAATCCCCAGAGCTAGCATCACCACCTCAGCTCCACTTCAGACCATCAGGTATGAGATTCTCATAAGGAGCGTCAACGTGGATCCCTCTCATGCACAGTTTACAGTAGGTTTCCTGCTCCTGTGAGGATGTAATGCACTGCTGATGTGACAGGAGGCGGAGCTTAGGCTGGGATGCAAGCCATGGGGAGCGAGCGTGGGTAACAGTCAGCAACAGAGAGCAGGGCTGTTAATACGGATGAAGCTTTGCTGGCCTGTTGGTTGCAGGTTGCTCACTTTCTGCTGTTTGGTCCTGTTCCTAACAGGCCACTTTCTACTCCGAGCCCTGTGAGGCTGGGGATGCGGTCTTAGCTGTCCTTTGCTATCAGTACTTAGGCTCTCCACCCTTAACTCTGACAAAGACATTGTATGATGGGCCGTATTGGCCCCTCCTTCCACGGGTGACCATCGGGATAGTTCTCTTCACTTATATGTTGGTATTATTACTTACAAATGTTGCAGTAAGCATACAACTTACATGCTGGCTGATAGGAATGTTATATATGGTGTAAATTCTTAAAAATGGAATTGCTGATAAAAAAAAAAGATTGTGCATAGAATTGTAATAGAAACTGCTGGAATGCCCTCCACAGAGGTAGGACCAGTTCACACTGCTGTCGGCGGCAGCATAGAGAGTGCTTGTGCTGAAATACTTCGTCTATACCGATGCAACTTGTGGAAAAACAAACTGCTATTTCATTGACATTTTAATTAGCATTGCTATAATTATGAGGTACACAGAGCAGCTTATCAAATGTTTGTAAACAATTTATATTTATTTTTTTGTGAATTGCCTTTTTATTTCTTTGACTCTTTTATCTTTTGGTTCAAAAGAACGGCTCATATTATTAAGAAAATTAGTCCTTTGTCTGACTTATTCATTGCAAATATTTCCCCCAGTTTGTCTTTTGACTTTGTGGGTGGTAATTTTTTTCTTTCTTTTGCCACACAGAAATTTAAACTTTTTTATTTTCAGTATTGTCAGAGCTTTCCCTTGTAACTAATGGATTTTGTGTCTGACATAGAAAGGTTGGGTTGTTTTTTTTTTCCTGGATCATTTTTTTTTTTTTTTTTTTTTTTTTGCAGTTTTTGGTCGAGGCTGGCTTTGAACCCACCACCTCCATCACAGGGGGCCAGCACCCTACTCCTTTGAACCACAGCCACCACCATGAATCTTTCTTTTAGTTCTATATCCTTCATTACCCTGGCTGTAGATCGTCTCCCCACTGCCACCCTTATGTCCCCAGCTCTTTCACATATTTCTGGAAATATAGTAGGTGCTTAGCAAACATTGTGGAAATGGGGAAAATATGGTGTGGTGATTGAGAGCATGTATGTTAATTACTCCAGACCCCCAGAGTTGAAATTCTAACCTGGTTGACCTTGGGCAAGTTGTTAAATCACTCTAGATAACTATAGTTTATCTATGAGTAAGGGTGATAATAGTCTCTAATTCATGGGGTTGTTGTGAGAATTAAGAGTTAATTAGTGTGATCTCTTAGATTAGTATCTGGCAGATAGGAAGTGCCTAGTAAATATTTCTTACTCTGAAGGTTTTCTTGCTTTTGAGTACTGCATGGTATACTACTCTTTTTTATTCTAGAAAGTTCCTTTTTGCTGTGGTTGAAGAGCAGGGATTTGCGGGTACTGTGTGGTTGCATATCCCTTTCTGAGACCTGCCTCCAGGAGCAAGGAATGGGGGGCTTCACAGAAGTCTGCTGGGGTTAGTTCCTTATGGCAGGCGACTTCACATTGGCTGAGGCAGGGATCCAGGCTGAACTCCAACCTCACTTTGCCAATGGAGAGAGAATTCTGAAAGAAGAATTCCTGCAGAAATTCCAATTAAAAGATAACGGAAGCATAAAGTGAAGCTAATTAATTTTAACACTTCTGCCATCTTTTTTTAGGTAAGTCAGGATGGTGTCTTATAGGTTCTTTGCAAAAGGGCCAATGCTAATTTGCAAAGGTAATCTAATTGTTCTTGGGAGAGGAACTAGAGACAAATAATTCAGCTATCATTATGAAGGTTTAATCATAGTAGATTTATTAATAATCCTTAAATTAAAAGGGTAAACCTAGGCTTGGGTTTACAAAGGAATTAGCTGAATGAGGGATGATTTTTCTGTTTCTTCTCAGTCATCAGTGAATCTGTCTAGAAGCCTTTTCTTTTAGGCTTCAGAGAGGGATGTGTGTTGTCTAGAAGCACGTGTGGTTTGGAGATGAAAGTTGAAGGTGGATACTGGGCCGTGTCTGCTGACCAGTCCACGTTCAGCTGTGTCTATGCCTTTCATTTTATTTGAGACTATTTGGGGGCTGATCGTCTGACATTTCTTTCTTTCCTCTTACTTTCTTCTTTATTCCTTCTGCAGTAAATCCTAACTGTTTAGGCTGCTTTATTTTAATTTCCTCTTGTCTCCCCTTGCTCTGTCAATCACAAGTGCTACTCTCCCTATTCAGTGCATGATATCACCCAGTCCCCACTAAATTGCTCCACTCAGCTGTCCCTTGGGCTTTAGAAGCCCAGCCTCTGTCAGTGCCCGCTGGTTGACCTCGGCCCTCATTTGTCCAGTGGCTCTCTTTGTAGGGACTATCTTCTTTTTTTATTTTAACTAAATGATAACTGTCATGAAGTTGTCTTTCTATATAGGCAAAGTCTAAAGCCTTAATATATCCCATCAGGTGACTTTCAAATATCCATTTGTACCCTTTCCTTCTACCTTAATGCTAAATGAAGTGAGAGAAATAGTAATGAAAGGCAGAGTGGGGACAGCCGAGAGGACTGTGAGAGGCCACTTTTAATGAACAGAGTATCTTTAAATGGTAGCAAGTGACAAAGGAAATTCCACTTTGGGATCATTCAATATAGATATTCTAGAAAACACTTTAAAAAGGATGTTGGGCTTGGGTGGTAGGTAGTTTCCCAAAAGGTCAGCCAAGGCTGGGCACGGACACCTTGTCCATCCTATGAGTGCGGAAGTGAGGACACAGATAATGGGACTTCAGATCAGGGAGGACCCCAGAGATGGCCCACCTGTCACCTCCAAGACCCACAGAGCCTAAATGCCATGTTCTAAGTCACATCATGACTGCGTGTCAGACTGGAGAGGAGGATCTGAGCCTCCTGATTTGTAATTCTAGGAATTCCCTTTCATGTCAATATGTGTTTCAGGCTAGAGAAGGAAAAGTGACTTTCTGCCCTTCACAGACTCTAGAAAAGCACAAACCTCGTCCTTAGTCCCCTGTGGGACCAGCTGTCCTTGTTCTAGTCTCAGCAGCCCGTGTCTCAGCTCTGGTCCTGTGTGCACCGTCTGCACATCACAGTGGGTAGATACGCACGGTGGACCCGCATTTGAATCTTGCACACTCTAAGCTCCATGTTGTGAACTCTTTCTAAGCGTCAGCTTTCTTACCAGTTAAATGGGAAGAATCTACCTCATAGGACCATTGTGTTAAGTAACAAAGGTAAGATCTGTTAGATATTCGCCTCTTTGCAAGTCCCTGACTGGTGATATCTGGCTTCTTATCATGGTGAAGTTCTCTGGGAAGCTGGGAAAGCATGTTTATCATCTTTGTGCCCCTCTCCTGCAGAGTCCTTGGGGGGAAGCTTAGTTTTGTGGCTGCTTTGTTTCTTTGTGGAGAGAAGAAGATGCTTTCCCTTTGGAGAAAGCTGAAGAGGCATTGTCTGTGCTTTTATAGTCAACACTTAGTTACCATTTTCTCTAGGGAGCCAGAGTTGAGCTCACTCTTTATGGTAAATACTTTGCATTGGGGCATCTGGTTAACATGTTTCTAAAGACACCATGTTGTTTGGCTTTAGATTAATCCTGTGCACTGTGCCCATTTTACAGGTGAGAAAACTGAGGCACAGGCACTAAGGTCATCCCATTAGTATGTGGGAAGCAGAAAAAGACTTGAAAGTGGGAAGTCATTCATCTCATAATTTCAAATAGAAGAAGCGAGGGCCAGTCATAGACCAAATCAAGAGCTAGAAATAATTAATCCTTTGGCCACCAGATCTCTCCAATGGTGTTTCTTTTTGCTTTAGACATTTAGATCTGAGTTCCTTTTCCTATTGCCTTCCCCAACCCCCAAGAAAAAGTTACTTCTACAAGAAAAGTAAGAGAATAATAGACATTTACACCTGAGAGAGTATTACAAGCAATGGGCACCTGACAAGTTCCTAACTATAAATAAAGGCTTTGGCTTCTGATGAAAGAATTCAGTGACTTCAGAAGCTGGTCTGGGAGGTACTTGGTGGTGGTAGCGAGTACTGCAGGGAGGCACCCAGGAATAGTCTTCCCATCACTGGTGACTGAGTAGAACGGCCACCTTTGGGAGGTTGAGTAGATGTTCAAAGGTCTTTTCTCTCCGTGCTCTTGTTTGAAGATCAGGAATTTTGCTCGGATTGTAGGAAAAAGTGTCTGGTGGTTGTGCCTGCAAGACTGGCTTTGGGTTGATGAGACCTGAGTAAAGTAATATCTGTTTTCTTTCATTTGAAGTATGTTGCTCTTTGATACGTTTTTCCTCATTGCTGTGGAAGGTGGACACATCTGTTGGGGATGAGTTGTCCCAAAGACTGGGGTACATCAATGCCATCCATCTATGGAAGGGACTGAGCATGGCCCATGACCATCCAGGCACAGACTTTGGTTTTTAGAAATAGTTTGTTTAAGTGCAAAGTTCAAAATTGTTGAATTTTTAAAAATTATATGCATCTGTAGTAGGATCAACTGGATCCGTTTCTTCCTCCTCCTCTTTCTCTCTTCTTCCTGCTCCTCCTCCTTCCAATGTTTATTTTTGGTTGTATGGCTTCTCTTGTTCTGTTTATCAGGCTGAAGGAGGCTTAGACATTTAGGGTTTTATGTATTTTTAAATTTATTAGCCCAACTAGGGGAAGACAAAATGAATTTCTTCCCCCCCTCAATTATACATAAATTGTCTTGTAGTTTGTAATAGCTCATAACTTCTATTATTATTTTAGACTGTGTCTTGCTCTGTTGTCTGGACTAGAGTGCAGTGGTGTCATCAGAGCTCCACTGTAACCTCTAACTCCTGGGCCCAAGTGATCCTCCTGCCTCAGCCTCCCAAGTGGCTATGCACAGGCTACCATACCCTCTGGTAATATTTTCTATTTTTAGTAGAGATGGGGTCTCACTCTTGCTCAGGCTGGTCTCAAACTCCTGACCTCAGCAATCCTGCCTCGGCCTCCCTGAGTGCTAGATTTACAGATGTGAGCCCCTGCACCCAGTCTTTTATTATTCTTCTAAGAAAAGAAAGTGAACCCCATCCCTTCTGGCTCACTTTCTGAGAGCATGTTCCTTCTTCATATATATTTACTGAAATTTTTGTATAATATTTCTGGTTGAGATATGAGATATTTCTGCTTTTTAAACTAAATGGTAAGAAAAAGCAAAACAAATAAATACGATTGTTTATTTATCAGTCATTTCCCTCTATGATTTAGTTGATTTTATTTCATGCATATTTGGAAATTAACTGATATTAAATCATCATTTGAAAATATGTGCACAGTATATACTATAAAAATATTTAATATATGGTCACATTACCTTGACAAGTCAGAATTGAGACAACATAAGTGGGAAGATATTTCCACAAATGACTATTAATTTATAGTTACTATGATAATGGCTTATGCGTTCACTTTTAGTTCTATCTGGGTAGCTCTGTAAATTGTGTATTGATTATGCTAACGGGACCAGTGTATTACTTGTCTGCAGATACATGCAGATTGAATTTGCATTTGGTAAAGTTGTCATTCCATGGGAAAAGCATTTTTATAATCTGTGTTGAAACTAAAGAAAGACATTCAACTCAGATAGAAACTTAAGTAATTATTTTTGTGTCCTGAAACTGATATGTGCAGTCTAAAAAATTAATAATAATAAAAAAGATACTCTTTTATTTCCTTTGTTTCCAATTCCTTAAGGAAAATGTGTAGAAATGGCACTAAATCAATAATGATCTATATTTATAGTTTATTTTTGGTGGTGTGGCTTTTCTTGTTTTGTTTATCAGGCTGAAAGAACCTTAGACATTTAGGGTTGTATGTATTTTTAAATTTATTAGCCCAACTAGAGAAAGACAAAATGAATTTCTTTCCCCCCAATTACACATAAATTTTCTTGTAGTCTGTAATAGCTCATACTCATAAGTCACACCCTCACTTTTTGCTCTGATCTTTCATTATAAAAATGTGTACCTTATTTTATAGAATTTTTTTTTTTTAATTCCATTTTTGCTGAGTCATCATGTTGCCAAAGTGGTGGTTTAGGGACCCTTTCTTATCTTCCTAATTGGGATCACTTTTTACAAATGCGGCCTTTCTACTTGTGTGTTAGCTAGGAAAGAAAAAAATATATATATTTTTCACTTGTTTTCAAATCACTTTCCACTTTAATGGCAGTTTGCTCCCTGGTTTATTTGAAAACAATTTGGTGCTGCTGGAAGGGAAGAAAAAAAAAAAAGGAGGGGGGTTTCCATGTTCCCTGGTGATATGAATGTGTTTAGTGGGTTATTAAATGCCCCAAATGTTGTGTTTAATTGACAGCCTTTAGACAAATATACGTTTGTCCTTCTTTTTCAAATATATTGGTGTTGTTAAGAAGAGGAATTTCCTAAATTAAAAGAAAAAAAGTAAAGTTAATAGCAAAGAGAATTGAGTAATTGAGTGATATATTGGGCTGTGGTTTTTTTTTTTTTTTTTTTTTTGTGAATGAGATTGGAGTTCATCTTCTCAAAATTTGAAGGCAAGTATTACAATACTGCAGCAAGGCTGTTTCTTGTTCAAAACACTTTCTTTTCCTTAAGCTAATGTCTCAGGAATTATTGAAACAGTAACTTTAAGTTTATAATTCAGAAATATTGTTGCAATTTGGTGCTGAAGAAATAAGAACAGTTGGTCTGAGCCTTAGAAAGTATGATGTGTCAAATGCAAAGGCCTCTTGCCCCTGGTATCCTCAGCTGGGGTGAGGTGATGCTTCCTAGCTGTGCTACAGTGTATGAGGCTTTAGGTTTCTTTGTTCAAGAGGAAATAACTCAGCTCTTTCCTAAACATCCAAATGTCAAAATCCTAGATTCAAAAATAAAGTTTGTTTATTATTATAGTTGCCCTGTCTGTAAAGCATTTTTCCATGTACCTGGATATTATGTGCTAAAGACTAACAACAATGCTTTAAAATAATTTGTTTCCTTCAGAGTATATTTTTAGCGGTTTTAAAATTATTTTGCTATAGAGAAATTAGTACTTGAATAGGTGGGTATTAAAAATATTTGTATATAATAGTTTTCTTATATAAAATGGAAGAAAGGGGGTGGCGCATGTGGTTCAGTGGGTAGGGCACTGGCCCCAGATACTAAGGGTGGTGGGTACAAACCCGGTCCCAGCCAAACTGCAACAAAAAAATAGCTGGGTGTTGTGGTGGCTGCCTGTAGTTCCAGGTACTTAGGAGGCTGAGGCAAGAGAATCGCCTAAGCCCAGGAGTTGGAAGCTGCTGTGAGCTGTGTGACACTACGGCACTACGGCACTCTACTGAGGGCAATAAAGTGAGACTCTGTCTCTACACACACACACACACACAAAAAAAAAAAAAAAAAAAGGAAGAGGGCGGCACCTGTGGCTCAGTTAGTAGGGCTCTGGCCCCATATACTGAGGGTGGCAGGTTCAAACCCGGCCCCTGCCAAGCTGCAACAACAACAACAACAACAACAACAACAACAAATAGTGAGGCATTGTGGCAGGTGCCTGTAGTCCCAGCTACTTGGGACGCTGAGGCAAAGGAATCACTTAAACCCAAGAGCTGGGGGTTGCTGTGAGCTGTGATGCCATGACACTCTACTAAGGGAGACAAAGTGAGACTCTGTCTCTAATTAAAAAAAAAAAAAAAAAATTAAATGGAAGAAAGGATCCTACAGGCTCAGTTGAATATTGAGCACAGGAATATAGAAGTTGGTTGTGTTTGTTTCTGCAGGAAGTTAGAGACTATATGAGATTCAAATGTGTCAGTGTTGAATTTGAAGGTGTGAGGGTGATTGGAAGAATGAAGTGTCTCAAATCTGGCAAGAAGAAAGGCTTATGCCAAAAGCCAAAAGTCAAACCAAATAGGTTTGGCACCTGTAGCTCAGTGGCTGGGGTGCCAGCCACATACACCGGAGCTGGCAGGTTCGAATCCAGCCCAGGCCTGCCAAGCAACAATGACAACTACAACCAAAAAATAGCCAGGTGTTGCGGTGGGCTCCTGTAGTCTCAGCTACTTGGGAAGCTGAGGCAAGAGAATCACTTAGTCCCAAGAGTTTGAGGTTGCTGTGAGCTGTGATACCACAGCACTCTACCAAGGATGACATAATGAGACTTTGTCTCAAAAATAAAAAAAGAGTCAAACCAAATAGCAACGAGAAAACAACAAAAAGACATTATTTTACTATAAATCCTTCATCTAGAAAATATTTGGCAGGGCAGCCTTTTCTTGTCTGCCCACATGAATCTTCTTTCATTCATTTGTCCTACCGACTTGTCATCATTCTTTGTGGTTTTCTTACCCTACTTTTGTTTACAGAAAGGCTATATGCACCTTTTAAAATGACCATTTAAATAAGTTGGTTTGGGTTTATATTATTGAAAGGAATAATCTAGTGTTTTTGTCTAGTGAAAAGGGTCATGGATTTTAAGTAGAATCATGTTAACTTACTTAAATTAATGGTTAATGATATTTTAAAAGAAGGAATAGAAAGGAGATATCAGAACCAATGCTTATTTTTGTTTTAAGTTAAATTTTCCATGAGTTCTTCTTTGGCTTTGTATGTGATTGAAGTAAGGCTGAAGTCAACCGAGGCTTACCAAAAATCTTAAGTCCTGAAAAGTGTCGCTGGGGCCCCTGCAGACTTCCTGTACTGTTATAAAGTTAGCTGGTATAGCATTTCTGTTCAGTCTTTGTCTAGTTCTGGCAGTTATTTGTCCCCATTTAGGGAAGTGGGAATATTGATTAAATAAAAAACAAAAACAAAAACAAAGCAAACCTGGGTGTGAAAATCAATGTAGATGGCATTGACTTAATTGCCTTTTTTTTTTTTTTTTCTCTGCACTTTTTGGCTGGGACTGGGTTTGAACCTGCCACGTCCAGCATATGGGGCTGGTGCCCTTCTCTGCTGAGCCACAGGTGCCACCCGGCATTGATTTAGTTGTTCTCTCCACTTCTTTGCTGGTTTATGCTGTAGCCTCCAGACTGGTTCCCTGCCTCCAGCTCCGATCTTTGTCCAACCCATCATTCTCTTAGTTATCAAAGGAGCATCTTTCTAAAATGTAAACCAGATCAGACGGTCCCCTGCTTAAAATCAGTTAGTGACTTCTCCTCCTGCTGAGGTTGAACCTCTTGCGCACGGTTGTTCCTTTGGGATCTAGCCCTTTGCCACCATTCCCCTCTCCTTCCACTCTATCCAGAGCCCCTCATGTGAACAATGTACGACCATTTGCACTTCCTCAAAGGCACGGTGGTGTCCTCTGTGTCTGTGGCTCTAGCCTTGTTTCCTCTGCTCGGAGAGCCATGTTATGCTTGTCCTCAGTACCGGCTCGTCTTTAAAACTTGGCCCCAGGTGCTCTTCTTTGGGTGAAATTCCCCTGCCCTGATTTAGATGTTCCTCCGTCTGAGTACGTATCTCTCCTTCTGCAGTCATGAATTTACTCATCTGTCTCTCTCACTGCTCTACTATTTGCCAGGCCTTCTCATGAAATGACATACACGGAAAAATGATTAAGTTCCAAGTGGCAAACCAAGCTGCTCGAGGCCAGGGAAAACAGACTTGCAGTTTCCGGTGTCTCCAAGCAATACCTGGCCACTTGGAGGGCTGAAAGGCTCCAGAACCTGCTTTTGACCCACCAGTTGGAAAACTGCAGTGGATCACGAGTTCCTTAGGGCAGAACCAGATAGTCGTAGACTTTATGCCTCCAGGACCTTAGCCAAATGCCTGTTAACCACTGAGGTGCTCAGTAAATGTTTGTTTAGTGAAGTTGTGACAAGGCAGCCAGAGTAATTCATGGGGAGGTTAAATGACTTTAAGGTGGGACCTTGTTTATAACTACACTGTATATGGAAGTTGGAATGCTGCGGTTGCTTTCTTTTATGGCATCTTTTGCTAAATTTCATAAAGGAGGGACTAAGTGGGAGAAAGACATTTGGGAATTTTAGTAGGATTTTCTGATTGGAAGAAGAGAAACTTATTTGGTTCCAAAGGGTGCAAGAGTGCGTGTGTGTTTTAACCTCTTTTAAGGCTAATTTCTTCCTACACAGCATCCTCCTACAAGGGATTTCATTGTAGATAGAGGGGTAATAAATTCAAGTTTGGCATGTTCTCCTTGATAACAGTACATCTGTGATATTTCTCTTTAGTTTTCAAGGACCGCGATAGACCAGTAGAACAATCAAGCAAAACCACGGAAATTCTAAACTACAACGCTGTGACTTTGTTTAACATTGACATCTGTCTGAGAAGATGTTATAGACAAAGGAAAGAATAAATAAATAGATGAAAGGGTTTTTTTCCCTCTTTTTTTCTGTAAAAAAATTTAATAACTTTCAGAGATAGAGTGGTTAGAAAATAAACATTGCAAAAAAAGTAGAAAGAGCATGCTCTCATCCTTGACCCCAGGAGCTCTTGGGCATTTTGGTGCAGAGCCAGGTCTCCACCCACGGCCAGCCATCCCTCTCCTGCCAAACTGAGGCTGTACCAGTACCTGGGTACCTGGGATGCTCTACTTGCTTTGGCCACCCCACTGGTTGCTTTTGTTTTTGTTTTGTTTTGTTTGTTTACCTTTGTTGACAGTAAGGGAACCAATGAGGCCACAGACCAGCAGGCAAGTCTGGGGCAGACGGCTGCACAGCCTGGGAGTGCAGCCTCCCTTCATTAGAGCCTGCTTGCCAGTTTGTAATAGTGCGCGATTTAGTTTCCCTAAATCTGTTTTCATCTTATGGGATTTCAAGTTAGAAAGCATATCTAGAGCCCAGAAAGCACAAAATAATGATCCCGCCCTTTGGTTTTTGAAAAACTAGGAAGGCTTTCTGCTTCGTGTTAACTCTTTGTAGACTGAAGGTAACTTTTCCTCTGTTCTTTAAAAAGCACGAAGAGAAATCAGTGAATATGACTTGAATACACTTGCAGAGGAGAAGTGCTTTCAGACATGGCGTGCTTTAAACAGACAGGGCCCAGTGTTCTTTTTAGAGACTAGTTGTTTGTATACATGTGAACTTTAAATATAATATTAGATAATTATCATTTGGCATAAGATGGTTTTTAAGCTAAGATGCATCATTATGGGGATTTGGGAAGAATTGGATGTATAATGTATTTGTGTAAATTACTGGTTTATTTATTTAGCATAGAGGTCCTGATACAAGACACTGGCTTATAATATTTTTTTTTATTTTCAAAAAATGTCCTTGGAAGAAAGAACTTAGGCAGCTTTGTGAAGTAACAAGCCCCCTCTATATTTTACTAAGCTTACTTTTAAACTAATTTACTTGCAAAGTAGTATTGGGACCACTTTTCCTTGATTTTTCTTTAAAGAGTTTTATGTTATTAAAATCCTGGAGGTCGTGATCATCATAGTGAAGCCAAGACATTTTTTTAGGCAGTATGCATTTTTTGAGTTGGTGTTTTTTTGAGTTGCATTTTTTGAATCCACTTGGCACGGTGTTGGTTGATTTAAGATGGAGTGTGATTCATGCCATGGTTGTTAATTTGGTGAAAAGCTGGCTAGGACCAGAGAACGAACTGTTAGGAGATTGTCCAGTTTTATGTTTGCATGTGTGCGTAAGTGGAGTATTTTGGGTTCATTCATCTCTTGCCAATCTTAGTTTTTAAGTAATCTTCTTGGCATTCATATTTACATCATCCGCAGACTCTTGTGTTTCTGTCAGTCTCATAAAAACTGACTCTGGTTTTTAAGGTAGAACTTCATACTTGGAATTAACCAGGAAAAGCCTCATTTATATCTCCTGTAAGAGGGATGGAGGACCTGCACTGTGTACTCACTGCCAGGAGTTTTTATAGTAATACTTTGTATCTAGGCTCTGGCTCTTACGATTAAATGTGCTTTTTATAGAGTACCAAGTTATAAATGTAGTGCAGCTACGGCATATTAATCTTACTGCAGAGATTTAATGAGGCAGTTGTTTTGCGATGGACACTATTGGGAGGAGAGAGCGACAGAGTTTTACTTTACCACTGAGCTGCAGAAATATTTCTTGCCTGGTAATAATTATAACCACATGATCTCTTAGTCTTTCTTTCTTTTGCCAGTGCTTTTCCATGCAAAAGTGGCTTGGAAGGAGGTCTATTGCTAGGCAGTGAAATGGATTGGAAATTGGGCTGTTTTCTCAGTAGTTTGACATTTTAGCTTTGATCAGGCCTGGGATTCTTGTTGCACAGAGAGAAGTATGTCAGATGAGTTTCAAGAACACAGATAGTCTTCGCCAGTCCACTGAGATGGCTTTTAGATATTCATTACTTTTACTTGACTTTTATATAGGTTATAAAAAGTAAATGTGGTGAAACCTCATTTTTACATGGACAGAATAGAATTTCTACTGGTTGGCCTTAAACTGATCCCACACTTTAAATTAATTGAAGTCCATGGGTTTATTGCCTCCAACACTTTTGAGCCAGTACAATTTTTCATTTTCCCCACAGTTGTAATTTTATTAAACCAAGTTATAGCAATAACAATTCTTACGAGGAGGAGGATGAGGAGAGGGAAAGAACCACCTGCCAGAGAACAAAATAAGGGGAAAGTCATGTTTCTTTTAAATTCCCGTTTATAAGTAATGTTAACAGAATAGGAAACAGAAAGCCACTCCTTATTTTTGTAATAATAACTGTGTCTGTGTTCTAAAATTCAGCACTCTATCCAGAACAGAAAACTATAAATCCAGTGCTCCATCGTACCCTTTTGAGGGGATGAGCTGGGAAGTTGTCTGAGCAAGTGAGGTCATTTGTGATGGAGGCAACATGTTTGAGCACCATCAATTAGGACAGGGCAGGGAGCTTGGTGTCTGTAGCTACTATGTGGTTCGCAGTTGCAGTGTAGGAGGAGGTATATTAAAATATTGCCCTTTAGGTGGGTTTACATGATAGCATAACAATGGACTTGGAAGAACAATTGTTCTTGATGCAGTGGTGCTGGGGGCAGGGCAGTACTTAGAGGCCTGGACCTTGCATTTTATAACCCTTTAGGTTGAAGTCAGAGGTTTGAATGGCTAACAGAGTAATACCATTATTTTTTATGATTGGTTCTCAAAGGACTTTATAAAAACTACATCACTAAGGCCATGTGTAATTATTGAAGTGTAGCCACCTGTGGGAAAGAAATGGTTGACAATGTAAGCTTTCTAGAGTCTTACTATAGCAATCGGCACGAGGAACAGAAATCCCTAGAACAAATAAACGCATCTTTTGAATGGGCAAGGAAGAATTTCTCATGAAAGTGGAGGTTGGAAGAATCTTACAAGGGGAGAGACTGAGATTGAGATTCCCGTACTCATTACACCAAGGCATCATAGGCTATAATCGAACTCGCCTCCCAGAGGGTCCCTCTTAAGTGTTGACCTAAAAACAAATTCGCCAGTTGGCTGGAGCATGCATCCTGAAGTTGCAGCACAAGTGAATAAGCTTGACTGGCTCCAGTCCCTGAAGGCTTCTATCTGTAAATGCAGAAGTGGAAGCAAAAACATTTTTTATTAGTCTTAAAATGACCCTCATTTTAATAACCAGCCACAGCCAGAGGCATGGACTTTTAAGAGCTAAAGCATCATGTTTGCGTATTTATTTGGTATTTTTTAATACTGACTTCATGTAAAGTGTTCATATTCTTGAATACTAAGGAAGATGAGTTTTTTTGTCATTTTTCTCTGTATAGTACAGCGAGTTTTGTTATTTAAAAACAAACAGATCTGCAAACTTGATGTGTAGCATTTAAATAATCACATTGAAATTCAGACTTAACACCCACATTTCCCTGAGTGCCATCAGGTTTTTGAGAAAATGGAAACTCATGCTAAACAACTCAGAATATTCTGTGTAGATACGCTGCCTCCTAGCAAGTGTTTAAAGGGATGGGGTAAGATTGCCATACTTGGGACAATTCTTTATTTTGGCAACGTTTTACTACTTGGTTTTAGTTTTTTGGAGATCTTTGCAACATTACACATGTGTTGTATCCGTAGCTCTAGACGAGATATTTGAAAGCAGTGAACCCAAGTGCGGTGGATCAGATATTGTCACCTTTGGGAAATGTAGGCATATAGGTACTTTTCACTTTAGCTGAAGAACTTTTTTAGGTACTCTATTTTTTCTTCTTCCCCCCCTCGCCATCGCTAAATAATATTTACTAAGCACTTACCTGGACATAGTGCTGTGCTCGGCAAAGTGTAAGACAAATGTAAAAGATCCTATGATTACTCCCTCAGGAACAAGCTATCTACACCTCAGTGTATTGAAGTGGGCACTGGGTAGAGTGTTGGGATAATAACTCTCCAGATGGCAAATAAATCCAAATCACCAGGTTATTTAAACACTATCTTCATTTCTGAAAAACCTGACATAGAAAACTACATGCTCTTTGAGAGGGGAAGTACTTTTTTGTGAAGGCAACAGATTATTGTATACCTTTGATACAGTTGATTTTGACATGCATGAATCATTTGAAGGATGATGATATAGTTAAGTGTATTGCAGATGCAAAGGAAGGCTTTGGAACAATGGCCAGACAAGAAAGGGAGCAGTGACTTGTAGAACTAGGGTTCGTAGAAGTGTGTTACGTGCAAAGTAGCAGAAAGCACTTCCATATAGCAGGATAGTGGTATGATGGCATTTATGGACTTTCTGAGAAATAGTTGGCTAATTTTGATCCTACTCATTCTTGTTTGTAACATTTCAAATAGCAAATGAAATATTGAAAATACTAACTAGCTGGGGTGCAGTGATATGCGTCTGTAGTTTCAGCTGCTTGGGAGGCTGAATGAGGCAGGAAGATTGCTCGAGGTCAGGAGTTTGAAACTACAGCGTCCTGGGATCACATCTGTGACTAGTCACACTGCATTCCAGCCTGGGCACCCTAATGAGATTCCATCTCTACAAAATAAAACTGAAGTGTACTAAATATATTTATATTTAAATTATCAAGTGTTTTGTGGTCTTTAAAATCAGTATGCAATCATATAAAATGTGAGTACAAATAATGCTTTACCTAATTCTTAGGTATCTTGATATAGCACTTTTGTAACCATTTCTTTTCTTTCTTTTTTATTTTTATTTTTATTATTTATTTATTTATTTATTTTTTGCAGTTTTTGGCCAGGGCTGGGTTTGAACCTGCTGCCTCCAGCATATGGGGCCTACTCCTTTGAGCTACAGGCACCGCCCCTTTTTTATTTTTTGAGATTGAGACTCACTCTGACACCCTGCATAGAGTGCTATGGCATCATAGCTCAGAGCAACCTCAAACTCCTGGGTTCAGGTGATCCTCTTGCCTCAGCCTCCCCAGTAGGTGGTAGTGGGTGCCTACCACAATGCCCAGCTAGTTTTTTTATTTTTAGCAGAGATGGGTCTTCTGAGCTCAGGATGGTCTCAACTCCTGAGCTCAGGCAATCCATCCACCTCAGCCTCCCAGAGTGCTAGGATTACAGGCGTGAGCCACCAAGCCTGGCCATTTTTGAAACTATTTCATTGACTAGTCAAGGTCTTATGGAAAATGTAAGTCTTTAGTTCGATTTTACTGGTTTTTGAGACAGAGTTTATTTTTGACTTTGATGGAGTTTTTGCTATTAGAAATTAGTGACCCATAGATTCAGTCACTGACTATGGTCTTCTATTATCTTAATTACCCCCCACCCCACTTCCTTTCTATCTCCCTTCCCAATGGCACCAGGGTGTTTGGGGTTACTTCTTTAAAATGTGTCAGAAGATAGAATAAATAATCAAAAAATATTTGTTGAACTCTAATTAGAGGCATTCTGTGTGCTTAGTGCTTCAATCCCTCCTGCTGTTTGTGTACAATGTTTTGGGTTAAAATGGAACTATTTTTAGTTTTTTTGATGTTCAGCTTTTCAACATTGATAATGTCAACTTAATTTGTGGACTTGATTATAATTTACAATTGCTCTTTTTATATTTTACTTCACTTCTTTTGGATGGTTTTAAAAACAAGAGATATAAATTTACACTTGAGTTTGCCTTTTGAAAAAAGAGCATTTTGCTGTGTGGTAGACTTTATTTTGCTATCACTGTCTGACAAATAATGGGGTAACTGTGTGTTTTGACCAAATTTATAAGTAAAGGTCAATTTTGTGCCTATGGTAATCAGCTTAACTTACTCTAGACTTTGGCTAATTCTGGTAATTTTCCATGAAAGAGTATATTTAGCAGAAAAGGAGTTCATTCTTAAACACAGTGGGTTTTTTTTCTTCCCCTTTGCATTGGAGACTGTTTAATTTTACAGTGATATATCTCTCTCTTTTAAGCAATAGCTCCTAAAAGGCTATGAAAAAAATAGCAAAGTTAATCTTAAGGGTTGCATGAGTTATTTGAAAGGAGAGGTAGGAAAGGGGGTCTGTGGAAGGGAAAAGGAAGAAGTCCTTCAGTAAACACAAACTGCGAAATGTTAGTGAAGACTCAGTTTTGATTCTTTTGTAATAAAATCTGCAATGAAACCCTCCTATGGCAGCTTCGAGGAAAACTGTGTTTCTGTTTTTGGTAGCGAGAAGATGAAATGTTGCTTTCAAAGAGCCTGTCTTTAAACCCCATACTTACGGTGTTGATTTTCTTTCAGACCCCAGCTGTAAACTTGAAGACAAGACTGAAGATGGAGAGACTATAGATTGTAAGAAGAGGCCAGAAGACGGGGAGGAGTTGGAAGACGAAGCTGTGCACAGCTGTGACAGCTGCCTCCAGGTGTTTGAATCACTGAGCGATATCACAGAACACAAGATTAATCAATGTCAACTGACAGGTAAACAATACTTATCACTTTTTGTCTCCTCATACTGTTCTAGTTCTGATTCTTTCAGTTTGTTCTTATGCGTGTTTTTTGCTTCCAATTATTTTCTTCCTATACTTGAATACCTGGGTAAGTCTGGAGGTACTTCTGGTTGTTTGGGGCCCCCATGTCATACCCCTCTCCGATTTTGAATTGAACTTAGATTTTAATAGCTAATGGGATACATTTTCTTCCTTCCTTTCTTTTCCTTCATTACAATGATGAACCTAACCTATTCTATGTCTAAATCAAAGTAAAAAATACTCTTTTGCATATGTTTTCAAACACATTTGGCATGCATGCACTTGTTTTAGCCTCAATATCATCTCCTCAAGGAAACGTCCCCTGATCCTTCTCTGCCTGAGTTAGGCACGCTTTTTATGTTCTCACAAAGTCTGATACTTATTCTGAAATACCACTGTTCTCGCTGGATATGTTCACTTTCCTGTTTGTCAGACTGAAAGCTCCTAGATGGCTGAAACTGTATCTTATTCCGACTTGCATCATCTGAGCCTCACCCTGTGCCTGATGCACACCAACGAACTCACTGAGGCTGGCAAACTATTCTGCCATGTAGTTTGTTGAGAGAATCAGGTTTAAAGTAACATGAAATATAGCATGTTCAATGAAATGGCTGAATAAAACTGAAACTCAGGACCGAGCACGGTGTCGCACGCGGGTAATCCTCACACTGTGGGAGGCTGAGGCAGGAGGCTCTCTTTAGGTCAGAGTTTAAGGCCAGCCTGGGCAAGAGCAAGACCCCACCTCTAGTAAAAATAGAAAAATTAGCCAGGCATTGTGGCAGGTGTCTGTAGTCCCAGATACTTGGGATGCTGAGGCAGGAGGATCACTCAAATCTGGGAGTTTGAGGTTGCTATCAGCTTGGCTAATGCCCCCACGGTAGTCTGGACAACAGAGTGAGACTATGTCTCAAACAAACAAACAAAACCTGAACTCAGTTTACCAAGTATCTATCCTCCTTAAAAATGTAAGAACGCATAAATGGACCTTGGTGGGGCGTTTTAAATGTCTTTTGTTTCAGATACATGTCATTTTTCTTTTACTACTTGAAGATGACACCGCCCCTGTGCCTGCCTATTTGGGGGTCCTCATCATTTTCCTAGCACGAACCTCCCTTCCGTTAGCTATGTATAGGAAATGTATTTACTGGACAAGTAGCTCTCCATTGTTTTCCACAGAATATTTATATTTTTGTAAGATTTTAGTGTGTGTTCCATTTTAACAAAGATTTCTGACAGATTATTGTGGAGTGTTATATTAAATCCATTAAATAGACTTCTTGATTAAAATCACATTGTGATTTCCCCTTCTCTTCAAGAAGAGATTATTGAGCAAGTTATTAGGCCATAGAATGGTCTTTCTTTCTTTCTTTCTTTTTTTTTTTTTAGTATCAGTATCATTTCCTGGGACGTAAGTTTAATGTTGACATTGCTTAAATGTTGGCCATACACATATTTTTTGCTTTTATATTTTTATATGCCTTTGAAGGACAACTTCTTGATACAATTCCCATCTTGTAGAAAAATTATAAAAATAATACAAAGCACTCCCATGTATCACTTTCCTGATCCACCATTGCTTTGCCCATTTACTTTATCATTCTCTCTGTCTCTCTATCCTTTATATTTCTTTCTTAATCATTCGAAAGAAGTTAGAGTCATCACACCCCTATAAATAGATCCTGTGTATTTCCAAAGAATATGTACAGTAAGTCCCTATAGGATAGTTATTGAAATCAAGAAAGCTAACTAAGAGATACTATTATCAAATTCACAATCTATATTTAAATTTTAACCCTTGTCCTAATTATGTCCTTGGTAGCTATTTCCCCCCTCAGCTGGGATTCAGGATCATGAATAACATGTAACCGGCCTTTTTGAAGAGTCTCTGCCCGTTGCTTTACAGACTGCCTATCAGTTTGGGTTTGGGTGTTGTCCCCTTCTGATTAAATTCAGGTTATTTGCCTGTGGTAGGAACAGCAAAGAAGTGTCCTTGCACCCTCTCAGCACATGGGGTCAGGAAGTCCATGGTATTAGTTTGTTCAGTGTCAGAGATGTTAAGGTCAAATACTTGTTTCAGGTGGTGTCTGTTGATCTTATCCAGTATGAAGTTACCATTTTTTCCCCCTCTGTATATAGTAAGTGATTTGTGGGAAGATACTTTGCTACTATGTAAATATCCTCATTGTCATAAAACCTTTACCCTCTGTTTTTGTGTCCACTGTAAGTCTGTAATTTCAGTATTTATTAGTTGGTCTGCCTCAATTGTCTTTCTTATTTGTTTGTTCATGTGTACATTCCTATCACTACTGACTTTTGGATTTTTATTTTATTCTGTGGGCCATAATCTATTACTGTCATTATTTTGATGCCCACAGTGCTGTAGATTTAGACAATGGGAGTCCTGGGTCCTCTGTCTGTTTAATATGCCTCCATCCTTATTAGAGGACTTGGTACTTAGTTTCTGGTGCAAGCAGATGTTTCAGGGTCATCATGTTCTTTTCTTTCCCTACTCCTTCAATCAGCTTTCTTTTCTTTATTTTACTTTTTTTAAGAAGCCCTGGTTCTTTTAAGAGGACAATAGTATTTAGAAACCAAGATATAGTTCCCATGTGTGCTCAATGTTGTAAGTATACCATCGCTTGTAGACTTTATAGTGGACAGAACTAGGAAATGTCTATACATACTTAATATGATACATGTAAGACACATAACAGCTCATAAAATTGACACATATGTATTTTTTCTTTGTCTAATAAAAACTATGTGTTCATATTGCTACCTCCAATTCAGTCTAAGATTTCAGGTACATCCTAGTCTTTTTTCCTTTCTGTATTTGTTAGTGCCTTTTTAACAAAAAGAAACCTGGCTTCCTTCATTGTTATATGTTTACTAATTTGCTTGAGCCTAGAATATACATTAAATAATTTTAAAATTGTTTCCTCATGCCATCATGATAAGCAAACCAACTAATTAGAGTTTAATATTTGTTTGTAATTAGGAATGGTATAATTTTTAATATAACATTTACATGCAACAAAATTCATAAATCATAAATATATAATGAATTTTGACAAAATGCATGGACCATGTTAACACATTCTTCCTAAGACATAGATGATGTCTTGCATTCCAGAAAGTTCCCTCTCATGTCCTTCTGATCAGGAATGCTCCATCAGAAGTAACTGATTTTTAAGTTTTTAACCATACATTCATTTTGCCTGTTACAGAACTTCTTATAAATGGAATCTACAGTATGCACTGTTTTTTGTGTGGTCACCTTCTTTTTTTTTCAACATAATGTCTGTGAGGCTGATTCATGTTGTTCATATTGTTTGTGAATTATTTTTTTATCGGTGTATCATATTCCATTGTATGACTATATCATAATTTGTTCTCCATTCTCCTGTTGGTGAACATTTGGGTTATTTTTAGTTTGGGGCTACTATGAATACTGTTGTGGTGAACCTTCCTATGTCGATCTTTCTCTGGACTTAGAGTTTATTTTTCTTGGGTTATAAATGCAGGAGTGGAGTTACTGAGTCATTGGGGACAGGGAGTATAGTGTAGGATAGGTTTATCTGTATGCCTAACTTCTGAACCTTTTCCCAAAAAGTACCATTTTATGCTCCCACCGTCAATGTATGAGAGTTCTGGTTGTTGTACATGCATGCTAACATTTGTGTTATTAGTCTTTTTTAATTTTGGCATTCTCTTGGGTATAGAGTAGTATTCTTTGTGGATTTATTTACATTTTCGAGCTCATATACTTAATTGACTTCATTTAGTGCATATTTTCCTCAGAATGTATAATTTTGGGGAAATCCTATTAAATGCAGATAATTAGGAAGATCTTCAGTGGAATAGCTGGTGCTTTAAAAGAAGCTTTACTTGTTTAGAGTCAATGCTAACATCAGACTAAAGACATAGGAACTCAAGTACACAAACTTGACTGGCATATATTTAATATATACTAAACTAGTAGGAAATCTTAGTCAAGAGTGGGCCTTCTCTCATGTTAAGGGTTATTTTAAAATTTGAATATGGTAGAACCTCATCAAGTTGACTACCCAAAGGACGATAATAAACTGGTCAACACATGGAGGTGGTCAACATAAGGAACAAGGCCTGCTGTACTAATACATTTGTGTGGATCATGTATCATCTATGAAACTTAGGTCAACTTTAGGAGATGGTCAGTGTAGGGAGGTGGTCAACTATGGAGGTTCTGCAGTAATTTCAAATACAGTCTTCAGAGGTTACTTAGTGAATGTTTACTTTTTACGCAACATCTCCAATATAGTTCTTCTTATATTCAGCTCTGTGAAATAGAGGCAAAAGACATTATTCTTGTCCCATACAACTCTAGTAATGTCTGTGCAGAAAGTGCTTTGTTTGGGGTATATGATATGGTGAACATAATATTTATGGGTTAGATATTGTTTAATAAAATATTTAGTTTATTTTGAACTTAAGCTTCATAAAAGCAGGGATTCAAGCCTGTGCTCACATGCACCAGCATTTTATTTTATTTTTTTTTAATTAATTTATTTTTATTGTTAAATCATAGCTGTGTACATTAGTGCAATCAAGGGGTACAATGTGTGGGTTTCATATACAATCTGAAATATGAGGTAGGAAAAGAGAGGCTTATTTGCCACTTTTTAAAGCATGTATCCAGAAAGAGTAAACGGGATAGATCTTATTGCTGTTTATTTTTGTTCAGGATGCTTTTTTAGGGAGGGTGGTAGATTCATGAGGCAGAGCAGAAGTGGGAGGGAGCAAAAAGGGTGAGAAACAAAATTAGGAAGGATTCACCGTCATTGGAAGTGTTAAAGTTGAAACTTCACTTGGCTGGGGGTTGCCCTCCAGTCTGATCTGGAAAGGATTAAAGACACTTAGAAGCATTTTAATTTAAAAAGTAATATGATACTTTTACCTTCTCCCTTGGTTGAAGCCTTTTAGTGTAAGTTAGGGGGTTCAAGTCTTGCAGTGTTTTTCTCCTACTGTGAGAGTGAACTCTTTTTTAAAAATTAAAAAAATATATATATTTTTTGAGAGTGAACTCTTGGTGCTCCTTCCCCTTGCCTGTCCCCCAACTGACAAAGGGCTAGATTTAGCAAAGCAGAGTATTTCGATTTGTTTTTCCCCCTCTTCATTTTACTTTTTATCCTTCATTGTTCTTTTTCATTCTTTTTTTCTTTTAACTTCATCCAGCCCCATTTTCATCCTTGCTCATTTTCCCCTGATTCTGGTCCTCTCTCCAAGACTATTAATTTCCCGTCCGTATTTCTTCCCTCCCTTTCTCCATGCCTGTGTCACAGTCTCTTGCTGCTTTCTAAATTTATTCTTTGCTCCTGGTGGTTTCTCCTGATATCTTGATGTCTTTACTTAACACATTTGGTCCTGCCAGCCTGAAGACGTTTTGATGAACAATTTGTGTGAAGACAGAGGGAATTCTGAGTAGGGTACTTGAGGGTTAATTATGGAGTGGGAGAGAAATAAATCTTAGAACTTGTTGCTTTGCAAAATAGCAGAAAACTGGTGTGTTCTGTAGTCTGATGCCTTTATAGTTTACTCAGGGTAGTTTTGTCACCTGAGTGCCATAGAAACCTTGCCTTGGTTTCTTCCCTTCCATTAACTAAGGATTTTCTTGGTAACTTCAGATCTGTTCCTTCTTTCATTTCCAAGGGTGATGCACATCCCAAGGAGAATCTGCTTCTATGAAAATGGATTTGCTTCCCATATCAAAGGTCTTGCAAAATGAGCCTAGAGCAGACCAAACCTTTGGAAGTGAAGGTCAGATATAGAGCAAAACTGATCAAATTCTAGACCCAGATTTGAAAGCTAGCCATAGGATTGACTGCACTTCAGGTCAAATTATGCTTAGTCATCAGTATGGACTGAGTTTATAGACAGTGAGTCCCAGCAGAGATGCAGGGATTGCAAGTGTCACACACACAGTGCATGGACTCTGTCCCTGGGAGGGTATCCTGTACTAAGAACACCAGGCATCCTTGACTGGGAAGGACAAAACAGTTCCTAAAGAGAGTGAGGGACAAGACCACACTCAGGCAGATGAGTTCTCGCTTCTTTGTCTTGTGGTTTAACTTTCCTCTAATCTGCAATCCAACACATAGAAGTATATTGTGCTTCTATCATTCTTGCTTGGAGGAATAGGGGGAAAGGTGAAAAGAAAAATTAAATCCCTCTCTGCAGTGGTAGGAGGAGCTGGAAACCAGCTGTGCTGCCCCGACCTTGCTGTCTTCTTCCTAGAGGCTCGGAAGGGAAGGGAATCGACTCTCTACAGCTGTGGGACTCTCTGATGCAGAAGACAGATTATCAAAATATATATTTAAAGAAGGAAAAGCACACAGAACCTCTCATTTTACTAATCCACAAACCCTATCATTTCTTGCCAGTTCCCTCAGGGGGCGGGGAGGGCTGGAAGCCAGAGGGGTCTCATCACACTTCTCAACAAAGATTTAATAGCAGGGTGCTGTGGGGAAGGCTGAGATTATGGGGACTTTATTGTGCTTACAAAACTGAGTAAGAACCAGCATTGTAAATCATCAAAACTAAGCTACACTTAACAGGAGAAATGTGTAGAGTGCGTTTGGTGATACTGTATGCTTGTCGTTATGAGTCATTTTTCTCTTCTCTCTTGCTAATTTGCAAACTTGAATTGTCTGTTAAGTGTTCTTTCACATCATTAATGTGAATTGCTTGGGTGCAAATGCAGCGAAAACTAAATAGCCTTGTATTAGATTCTTACCCTTGTGGTCTGCTCTGCTGCTGGTAGCTGAGTAAGTCGGCATACCTGTGGCAGCACCTCTGCTGTAGTTTGGGGGAACATGTTTGTAGCCCATATTTATAAAGCCCTGACAAGGGTTTTGGGTTTCTTTATAATTTTTTTTTTTTTTTCTGTATGAGTTCCCCTTTTATAGAAAAACAAACTGAATTGATTAGTGAATACTATTCATTGATATCATGATTAGTATGTTCACCTGATTTTGTTTCAAAAGTATGCCAGGCATGATGGCTCAGGCCTGTAATCCTAGCTCTTTGGGAGGCCGAGGCAGGTGGATGGCTTGAGCTCAGGAGTTCCAGACCAGCCTGAGCAAGAGCAAGATACCATCTCTACTAAAAATAGAAAAACTAGCCAGGCGTCATGGTGGTTTACAATCCCAGCTACTTGGGAGGCTGAGGCAGGGGGAAATCACTTGAGCCCAGAAGTTTGAGGCTGCTGTGAACCTGGCTGAGGCCATGGCACTCTAGCCTGGGGGAACAGAATGAGACTTTGTTTCAACAAAACAAACAAACAAAAAAACCCACAAAAAGTTAAGGCCAAGGGCCAGGCTGGAGCTCACACCTACAATTCCAGCACTCTGGGAGACCGAGGCAGGGAGATGGTTTGAGTTCAGGAGTTTGGAGACCAGCATGAACAAGAGCAAGACCGTCTCTACTAAAAATAGAAAAACTAACTGTAGTCTCAGGTGCTTGAGAGGCTGAGGCAAGAAGATCACTTGGGTCCAACAGTTTGAGGTTACTGTGAGCTATGACACCATGGCACTTTACCACAGAGCAATGGACTGAGATGATCTCCCAATTAAAAGAAAAAAATAGAAAGAAAGTTATGAGACTTCCTGGAAGCTTCACACAATTGTGAGCTGAAAACTTTTAGACTCTGGAATATTATTATTATTATTTTGCCAAAGAATTTTTTTAAAATGTGAAAGTGAGTCTACATGTGTCATATGATTTGGCAAATTAAAGACGGGACAATAAAGTACTCTAACAGCTAGTTCTGTTGGCCGTGGCAGGAGGGAAATGAGTGTTTTACAGAATGAAGCATCCTTTTCATAAAAGCACATTGAAACTGCTTTTAGAACTTTGTTTTTTGCTGTTTTCCTAATCAAATCATTAGCTGAAATAAAATTACATGAAATAAATGTGGTATTTGAACTTTTTAGTTCATATTAATTAGGCTAAAGGCATTATACATTCATTTGCATATTTCCATATTAATTTCTAGATTCATTATTCATACTTCATTATTAATCATTTATATATTAATTAATTATCTATGTCTATATTAATTAGGCTGAAAGCACTGTTTTATTTTTTTCCTTTCATTTTCATCAATTCCTCATTTCCTACCTAAGACATTTTGAAATTTTTAGCCTATTTCATTCTCCAAATCCTAAGCCCCCCCAAATGTAATTTCATGATGTTCATAAATGTCATTTCCTGGTCTGGTCCCTTGTCTATATGAACCTGACTTTAGACCAGTGGCTTCTAAATGTTTTTGACCACCTCCAAAATAAATATACGTATAGTATACACCTTCATAATATACAGTATAATTATTAATACACTACATAGACACATGTATTATACAACATTCACAAAAACAGACATTGAAAAGCTAGGTAAAGATGAAATAAGTAGGGCTTAAAAATAATTTTTTGTTATTTTGAAGTCCTGGTCTATGATTGTTTATTTTGGTAATTCATTTTAATGCCTGTTAGTACTTGGATATCTCACAAAACCACCAGAGACAGTGCCTATGTTGTTAGACTTCTGCATGTGATTCTTTGTTACTGAAGGTGTCTGTGAGGCCATATTTTGAATAACTTCTCTAAGAATCTAAATTTCACCTTTTGGAAAGATATATGGAGAACACTTAGAGATCTAAAAATAGATCTGCCATTCAATCCGGTAATTCCTGTGCTGGGCATATACCCAGAAGACCAAAAATCACATCATAACAAACACCTTTTCTGATGAGCTTTTACAGACCTGATGCCTGTTTCAGCCAATATACAGAAATTACACACCATCTCTGGATACTGTAGTTTACCTTTTGATATAAAGACCCAAATTCCACCTCATTTGAATGCTGAAAACCTGCCTTGAAGTAAACATGGGATGCATATTACACACAAGTTTACCCATTATACCTGCACTCTGTAGATAGCTTTTGTCCAAAGCTGCTAAATATGTGTATTAGCCTGTCCTTCCCTTCTTTGAAGAAGAAACACCTCCCGTCCAGGCCAGAGACTATCTCTTCCTGATTTGCAACTCAGTATCACCAATAAAACTTTCCTTTCTCCTATTTAGTTATCCTTGTGGTGTTTTAGACAAAAACCTTGACCTTCATGGCATAAAACGTTTCTTATCTCACAATTCAAAGGGTTGTTTTCATTCTTCCCACATAAAAATATGCACAACTGTCCCCAGTATTCCCAGGTTTTCCTCCCCCCAGAGCACCAGGCAGGGGCTGTCAGTGGCTGGGCTGGGGCACCAGGGTGGCTGAGTGTCAGCTCTGCCCCGGGAGGAGCTCAGCTGAGGCTGCTGCTGGGATGTGGCCCTCCTCCACTTGAACAAGCCCTGTGGCTTAGGCTTTTCACCTTATGACTGAGTTTCAAAAGGGAAATTCCACAAAATGAACTTGCCTACCTCCTACTGTCTCTGACTCAGAAGTTACACACAACACTCTCACTGCGTTTTCCCAGTCAAAGCTGGTTCCAGAGCCAACCAGACTCAAGCCTGTGGGTTGAAATAGGGTAAAATACACCCACCACAGAATTTACATGAAATATACCCACCGCAGGGTTTACATGATTGGGTGTTGATGCAAATGTGTGGTAAATAAATAATTTTCAAAACAGTGAATAAATAAAAGAAGAATGCTCTTATCCCAGACAAGAATAAATTTCCTTCACACTCTGTCACTTGGAAGAGTACTTGATATTTCAGAATGTATTTTAATTATCCATTCTCTGGGAAGACTTTTTAATTCATCTACCAAAGAATGGCTTTCTTTTCATTTTAATTAAATTATAATGCTGTTCATGCCCAGGACTGTACTTGAATAATATATTCATTTTTTACCTCCACTGGAATGCAAGCAAGTTGAGAAAAAGTCTGAATGTTACTCACATATTTTCACCAGTGGCTATCTAAGTGTCTTTATGAATCCTTAACAAATAATAGTAGACATTTGATGTTTTAAATGACTGGTATCCAACCATAACTTAAACATGGAATTGAAATTTATTGAAAAAAAAAATTGTTGATAGAAATAATTTTTAAAATAAAAGTTTATTTTGAAACAACTTAAATTTACAGAAAAAAGTTGTGAAGAGGTACAGATAATTTCACTGTAACCAATGTGAGTTTCACCCGGTAACTTTTTTACACTAGTGGGATACATTTGTTACAATTAACTGATATCAATGTGCTGTTAATTAAAGTCCATTCTGTGCTCAGACAGCCCTGGTTCCTACCCAGTATCCTCTTTCTGTCCCAGGCCCCCATTCATTAGGCCACATTGCAGCTGGTCAACGTGTTCCCCCTGCTCCCCTCCTGAGAGTGAGTTTCTCAGACTGTTCTTGTTTTTCATGACCTCGCCAATGTTGAGAATTTCTGGCCAGGTATTTTATAGGATGCTCCTGTACTGGGATTTGTCTGATAATTGTCTCAAAATTAGACTGAGGTTTGAGGGAGGAGGATCACGGAGGTCAGGGGCCATTTCATTGTATCAAAATATTATACGGTAAGGATTTAACATCGCTACTGATGTAAATTCAGATTACATGGCTAAGGAGATGCTGGGTGTTTTCCAGACTTCTCTGCTGAGATCTTTTCCCCTTTGTATTCAGTGCTCTATGGAAATAATTCAGTACACTCTTGAATGCAGCTTTGAATTGGGGCATCTACTTCAATTATTTCCAATTTCCAATTCTGTTCAATAACAGAAGTTTATTCTACCCCATTTATGTATCTATTTAAACATTTATTTATATCAAAAGGGACTCATGAATACAATACTATTTTAATTATTAAGTCACAGAAATCATTCCAGCTTTCAGCATGGGGGAGCCCAGGATGGAGACCTCTGATTCCCTTTGAAGTAATGATTTTTTTGTCATGTCTTATTTTCTGGAATTGCAAGACAATCCAGGCTTATTTTGTTTATTCTCTGTCCCAACCCTGGAATCAGCCATTTCCCCAAGAAACCCTGGTTCCTTCTACTGGAGGACTGAAAGGAGACCTGGAGGGTAGACGTTGCTGCGGGGTGTCACCTGCAGGCGGTCAGCGGGCAGAGCAGAGGGGCCGTGCGCGGTGTCCCTGCGCTCAGAGGCACGCGTGTTTCTGTAGTGACTCTCTATTTTCATGAAGCAAACGTGGCTCCCTGGAATGTCAGCCACACTAACCCATGGACACGTGGATCATCCTAGCATCTCCCCTTGCTTACCTTCGACCTCCAACCAGCGTGAGGATTCCAGCAGCGCCCCTTCTACTCGGGTGAGCTTGGGCAGCGGTTTTGGGACCGTCCACCGCTGCCCACCAGAGCGCAGCGCTCCTCGCGTTGAGCGCCTTCCTGCTGACCTCTCCTGCCAGGCTGCTTCTCACACTCATGACATGCTCGAGGCATTCTACACCCACCCTGGGGTTCCCAACCTCCTAAATAATTTCTTAAAAAATAAATTTAGGCACATGCCCTTCCCTTATCCCCCCTCCCCTTCCCTTCTTCATCCTGGGCTAAAGTTTGTTTCATTTTTCATATGCAAGTGTGAGTGATTATAAATTGGCTTCATAGTAGTATTGAGTACATTGGATTTTTTTTTCCATTCCTGAGATACTTTACTAAGACGAATATTTTCCAGCTCCATCCATGTAAACATAAAAGAGGTAAAGTCTCCATTTTTTAATGCTGCATAGTATTCCATGGTATACATATATTTATGGTATACAATGTATATAATAAATTGTATTGTATTGTATAATACAAATTACATAATACAATTTATTAATTCAGTCATGGGTCGATGGGCACTTGGGTTTCTTCCATGACTTGGCTATTATGAATTGAGCTGAAATGAACAATCTGGTGCAAATATCTTTGTTGCCAAATGATTTTTGGTTTTTTGGATATGCACCTAGAAGGGAATTGCAGGATCAAGCGGCAGGTCTACATTTAGATCCCTGAGTGTTCTCTAAACTTCCTTCCAAAAGGAACATTCTACAAGGTTAATAGGGGGACCACACCTATGGAGCACATTGCAAATACAAGTTGGACCTATCAGATGTAGAACACTAATGTCCTAACCCTGTGATTGGGTAAATGAAGGGAAGGCTATGTTAATTAGTAGGATGTAAGGACTCCTATTTGTATAAATAATCAACACATTGAATCCCATAATGGCATAAATGTATTCATGATCTATGTACAAATGACTTAATAAAAAAAGGGGAGGGAATAAATTTCGGTGCATTAAGGTTATTCTTTGTCCTGCAAGGTTCTGTGAGTTTTGGGCAAACACTTATTACCTTATTCATCATTACATTACCATACAGAACAACTGTCACACAGGAAAATACTACCTGCCCTCCACCCATGCGTCTCTCCTCCTGTGGCCCTGTGACATCCAGTAACCAGTCTGATAAGGGAAAGTGTAGCACTTCTTCGCCTCTCACTCTGACTCCTTTAACTGAGTAACGTGGATTTGTTTCCCGGCTTTTTGAAGTGTGACAGCTCATTAATTTTTACCGCTGAATCTGATGACGCGATGGTGCATGTTGTGTTGCTCTTAATTTATTCGTCAATTGAAGGATAGGTGAATTGCTTCCAGGTTTTGGTGATCATGAATAAAATTCCTTCAAACATTTGCATGCAGATTTCTATGTGGATGCAAATTTCAGATCTATATGGACATAAGTTTCAAAGCCTAAGGGAAAACCTCTAAAAGCAGAATTGATGGTTATTTGGTAAAACTGTTCTGCTTTGTGAGAAAGTGCAAAATTGGGAATACATAATTTTAGTATTTATTTTAAGAATAGATAGTTTTGCTACACATAAAATAGAAATGCATGGTCATATAATAGAAATATATGCTATCAATATAATACAAAATTTGAATAAATCAGATCAATACTAAGAAATAAGTAATTCATTCATAATCTTATTCAGAGATAACACTGAAAATTTTGTTCAGTAATCCTTTTAGGTACATCTTAACTTCTTCTAAAAACCATACATGATATATGGAATTTTTCATTCTAAATGTTGTTTTAACTTAACACAGCGCTAACTCTTTTCACTAATAACAGCTAAGGAACCCAAAATTTTATGATGATATTTAGGGTTAGAGCCAAATTCTCAGTTTAGTCTACAGTGTTCAGTAATTTCTTAGAAAATGACTAAATTTTGTTTTGTTTTTAGCTCTTTGTGAAATGTGTGGTATGTTAAAGCTTTAAAATATGAATTTATCAAATTCCAACGAAATTATGTCAAATTAAAAATATAAAATTTCTTCACATTTCAAAAAAATAGTTGAATGATCTTATTTGACATCATTTAAATGACATTGATAGTTTTTTATCTTAAGGATCATTAAAAACCTTTTTTTATGACTATTGTCAGTATTGAATGGTATAACTGCTTTGTAAAACTGCATATACACTGACTTTGGGGGGGATGAATTGTAAGAGGAGGATGACTGGGAAAAACATAAAAACTGTGTTATTAATACACAAAAAAATTTAAATGTGGTGTGCTCTTATTTTAGGACCTCAGTTTTCTACAATATACTTTCTAATGTTAGAAGCTTTGCAGTGCATTTATAGCAATGTGTTTATGCTGCTTTCAAATTGATTGTAATTTGCTTCTAAATTAATAGAAAAGAATCGCATTAACCTTTTGACTTCAATAAAAACAAATTCATAATGGTAATTTGGAAGCCAGCCGCAGTCATGAAAGTTGAAGAAATAAAAAGTAATTTGAAATGAATATCACAGAAGTTACCCTAAAAGTGGAAGGAGAGGTAAACCACGACAAGGCCATTGCATCTTAGTTCAATTAATTAACAGATGACTTAGACCATGACATTACATAAGATTGTGTGTATTTATTTAGTTCAGAGAAAGTGAGATCATAATGAAGAAAAAGCACACTCCACATTGATTTACCTTCAGTATTTTAAAATGATTGATTGATGATATTAAAAAACTAGAAGTTTCAATGAAATATTGTGGGCAAGCAAAAAAAAAAAACTCATGATAAATACCAATAGACCCACAGCTACTGTCCAGAAGTATTTTGAATGTACAGCAATTAAGTGAACTGAAGAATCCAAGTTCAGAGGACTGCTACATATTCTGTATTTTAATTGTTTCACATATCCCTATTATCAACATGTTGTACATTATTAATAAATCCAATTATTCATTTTTCTTATGGCTTAAGCAGCACATTTGTACTAAGGCATGTATTACTTGTTCACAGTAGAGATGGCACATTTTTTTCTCTCCATTATCTTTCGTTAAAGTGTACAATTGGATGAAAGAAATTTCAAATTCTTTGGAGTGAAGGAAAAGGCTAGAATGGTTTGTAGCCCCACATCTACATCACATCTGAAAATGATGTTAGAAATACAGCTGTCAAGCGTGACATAGGAATAGACTGACATACACCCACACCCACTGCACTTCTTTATTTTGTGAATTTCAAAGTTAGCCTCTTTCACAGACTTCTTCATCCATTGAAGAAACTCAGAGAAATGCCAGGTCAGACTTTCTATAAGATGACGTTTATACCTTGGCTGATGCTGTCTGGGATAGTGAACATATGCACTTGCTATGAGGGTGTCACACCCCAACTCCACAGGGACAAAACCTTTCCAGACCTGTTTCTATGCACCTCTTCCCCTGTCTGCTTCAGGAAATCCCTTATAATAAACCAGTCATAGTAACGGAAGTGTTTCCCTGAGTTCTGTGACCTGTGCTAGTAAATTATTGCACCTGAAAAGGTAACAGGACTCTCAACTTTGTAGTTAAATCAGGCGGAAGTGTAGGTACACTGGGCAGCCCACACTTGAGATTGGCATCTGTAGTGCGACAGTTTCACAGGACTTACAGGCCTTTAACCTGTGAGGTCTGCACTAACTCCAAGTAGTCAGTGTCATAATTGAATTGAATTGTGGCATACGAGTTGAAAAATTGGTTGGTATGGGGAAAACATCCATAACAGGTGTCAGTATTGCAAGGAGAACGCTGGTCAAGATTGCCTATGTGTTCAACATGGTCATAACAGTAGGTATTTATAATTTTAGTAATGAAAACAAAGATGTTCCTGTAAATACAAGATGCATAATCATAACAAAGGTAAGAGCATGAAAATGGTGATAAGAAATAAATTTATACGACAAAAAATAAACATCTAATTAATAATTAGATTAACGAAGTGTAGAGTTGGTTCTCTGAAAATACTTATAATCTCTTCAAGCCCTTAGTAGAAAGAAGACCAAGTGGAATACAGCTGCATGATTACCTGTGCTGGTAACTAGGGCAGTGAACCTTGTATGCCAATCATCTGGTCATATAAAAGAAAAGGAAGAGGTGAGGAGTGCATTTGACACTAGAGCCAGTTTTCTCTTTTAAGATAATTATTGATTCCTCAAGTGCAACTGGCATTTGAAGTGGTAAGGTGAGCAGAACTTTCCACAGGCCTGTGTGGGTAGAGTTTAGGACCTGGCAGGTGTGAGAGTCCCCAGTGAAATTTCTGGGATTTCAGATGGGAACTCAAAGGACTATTCTTTAGGAGTACATTTAAAACCTAATTTGAGCAATTCCCAGAGAAAACAGATTAGGTGGTGAAGGTGATTCACGTACAGACTACCAGCCCACTATGAGCAAAGATAGATCATTTCTGGTGTAGGATAACAAATAGAAATTATATATAGAAACATAATATATAGTCTCTGCAAAATTTGAGATTCGACAGAGAAAATGAAGGATTAATAAGAGAATTCTTTAAATGCCTAAAGAAATGGAAGTTATAACAACTTCATTAATAATAATCATTCAATTTAAGCAATCATCCCCTTATTGATGAAAGATTCAGTGTAATCAATAAAAATGCTTAAAAAATCATTTAGTGGACAGCCACAAGTTGTTTAAAAAAGTTACATGAAAATGCCAAAAAGGCAAGAATTATGAAGACAATTGTGATGCAGAATGAAGTGGACAGACTTGTTGTTACCAAACATTTCCACCGTCATAAAGCTCTAGGGACTGTCAGTGCAGACAGGCACACAGGCCAATGAAACACAATCAGTAATCAATAAACAAAATATTGCACAGAGAGAGTGTTGACAATATTTTTAGATCCAGCAAGTAAAGAAGAAGCTCAGAAGCATTGGGAATTAATTCCTCATAGCTGGAGCGCATGTGAAAATCCAAGGCTCACTCAGGGTTGGTGATGTGTTACTTTTGCAAATATCCACTAAATCAGTGGAGAAAGTGCTATCCCATTTTGAATATTCATAAGAAAATGAATAATTTTACATCATACCCCCAAATCAATACAAGACTGTGTGCATAGTATGAAAAACACAAAGCATAGAGAAGAGAGAACAGTGGATCTTACTGACATTAGAATAGAAAAAGATTTCTTCAAAGGATGTAAAATACTATACTATGATAAAAATCTGACAAATTGGATCATACTCAAACAATCTTCTTTTCTAAACAATCTACCATTGAGAAACGTGAACTTAAGCCAAGAGTGGGTATAAAATCATTTTTATACATATATCCAACAAAAAGTTATAGATGCAGAACATGTAAAGGTAACACATGTATAAGAAAAACTCAGACAGCTGGAAAGGAATACATATGAACTACCTGCAAAGTCACTTTATAAAAATTGCAAAAGGCATTATCTTTGACACGTAATGCAAATTAAATCATTGATAAGATAAATGCCAAATGCCTAAAATTGTAAATATCAGTGGTAACAAATGTTGGAAAGAATAAGGAACAAATGCTGGCTCGGTGCCCGTAGCACAGTGGTTATGGCGCTAGCCACGTACATGGGTGGTGGTGTGTGCAAACTGTCCCGGGCCAGTTAAACAACAATGACAACTGAAACAACAACAACAACAACAAAGCAGGCATTGTGGCAGGTGCCTGTAGTCCCAGCACTTGCGAGGGTGAGGCAAGAGGATCCCTGAAGCCTAAGGGTTTGAGTTTGCTATGAGCTATGAAGCCACAGCACTCTACCCAGGGCGACATAGTGAGACTCTGTTTCAAAAAAAAAAGAAAGAAACAAATGGAATGCTTATAGATTGCTGGTTGGAATGTAAATTGCATAAGAATTTTGGAAAAGTATTTTTAATTATCCCCTAATAATAAACATATGTACGTTGATGTAAATACTCCTACACAAACATATACATAGGAACAGCAGAATTGCTCATATCAGTATTACATATCATAGTTCCAAGCTGGGAAAAAACCATAATGTCATATGCTGATGTGTAAAAATGCATGACACACTCATAAATTAAAATACTACATAGCAAAAGGGTGAATAAATTATAGTTAAATGCAAACATGGATGAATTTTACAAACGTAATTTGAACAAAAGCAGCAAAAACCAAAATGACCAATGTTGCCTTGAACCTTGTATTTTTTACATTATAATCAGATAATTATTTTGAATATATCAGGTAAAGTAGTTTAGAGTTGTTTTCTTCCCTTACTGTGGTCTCATGGTCAAAATCAACTATGAATTACTTCACCTACGATACTACGAGATCATTGACATCCTTGAAAATTATATGAGTTGTAAGATATAAACTTAAAAATCATTGAGTGTTAGGTGGCACCTGTGGCTCAAAGGAGAAGGGTGACAGTGGCCCCACATGCCAGAGGGGGTGGGTTCAGGCCCAGCCCTGGCCAAAAACTGAAAAAAAAAAAAAAAAAAAATCATTGAGTGTTTCTGTATATGCCATTACTTGCCTGGCTGCCGACTTCTAAGCAATTGCTGGTCATATTGGAAGTAAAAAAATTAAGGTGAATCTTAATTGTTTACTTTTGAAGAAAAATGTATAAGCATTTATGAAAAGTGACATGAACACTGAGATAAATGTGCCAGGAAACAAAGAACATTAGAAGTCGTATTATAGAAAATTAACTTATAAAATGATACCAAAGAGAAACACCAATTTGTAAGTATAATTAAGCACTGTTTATAAAGTTCACATACTGTTAAAATAGGTTTTGTGTTCTTTTCAGCCATTTTCTTTCTTTCTTTCATTCTTTTTTTTTGTTTGTTTGTTTGTTTGAGACAGTCTCACTATGTCACCCTCAGTAAAGTGCTATTACGTCACAGCTCACAGCAACCTCAAACTCGTTGGGCTTACGTGATTCTCTTGCCTCAACCTCCCAGGTAGCTGGGACTACAGGTGTAAGCCTGGACACCCAGCTATTTTTTGGTGCAGTTGTTTAGCTGGGCTGGGCTCCAACCCGCCAGCTTTGGTGTATGTGATTGATACCCTACTCATTGAGCTATGGGTGCCGAGCCACTTCTCAGCCATTTTCTTCCACATAATTTATCCAAAAAATAGTAATCATAACCTTTGGTGACCAAAGAATTTGAACTAAACAATATTCACTCAACGCTTTGTAAAATAGTAAAATATTTTAAATAATATAAAAGGTCTTTTAAGAAGGAAATTATATAAGAATATTCAGTGAATTTTGTAATCTGAGAAAATTTCATGCTAATAATTCAAGATACATTTTTATTATAATTTTGTAGATAGAAAATTTTACCAGAACACAAAGGAAGAAGAGCTGCAGATATCAAGATGTCATCATTTTTAAATAACAGAACAAGTTTAGACACTCTGGACACTATTCAGTATGACAGTTTTGTTTTTCTTTATTGTTATCGATAAAATATATCAAAGTTGTATTTTTTACTTTCAAAAGTGAGAAGTGAAAACAAAATTTGTCACGTAGAGATGTCAAATGAGTTCTGGAAAAAACAGGCACAAGCACTAAAAGGTGCATATGTTGTCTTATTAACATTTAGCTGTGACTATCTAAAAGATAAAATTATTAATTTTTTCTTTTTTTGTTTTCCATTTTTTCTAAATGAGTATAATATGTAACCTATAAAGATAGATGTTGTTAAAATAAATATTACTCTTAATTCTACCTATTCACAAAGTTTCCTTTGTTAAATACGTAATCCCACATTTAATTACTGTTGTAATTTAACATCAACTATTCAACAATGACTCATTAAGAGCTTATTCAATAGATACAGCGATAGTCACTTGGGGATGATTTTGAGTAAAACATTTCTTTTTCAACTTGCTGACTATGTCATGAAGACATGTTCTTCAGAAGAAGTGAATATAAATCTCAAGTATGAAGTTCATGATGAAAAATGTTACAAAGCAATTAAAATAAAGTGAAAAGTCATGATTTTTAGTGGAAGAATAAAAACATATCCCCAGAGAACGCAGCAGTAAGTCAGTCCCAGGAAAGGAAAACTGCTCAGCCGGCAGAGGTGAGAGCCTTTATTCCTGCACACGCTCAGCAAGGTCTGTTTAATACATACTTACTCCAGCCTGAGTGCCTGCTCCTCGTGATGGAATAAGGGTGACAGTAGTGCTTTGTCCTCTTCCCACTGTTAGGTAAGTCCCATTTCTCTTCCTGGACTGACCTCAGCGACCGTGCACCCTGCAGTCCTCAGCGCTGCCTTCCTGGCTGAGCTTCCCCTGAGCTTCCAAGCTGGGGTGGTTGGACCAAGGAGATAACAGGCTGTTTAATTTAACCTGGGTGAACAGAGCAAGGAATTAACACCAAGAGCCTGTGCCCCCTGGTTGTTTCTGTAGGAAGAGTAAATAATTTTGTTTATTTTTTAATAAGAATTTTAAAAGTTATTTTAAGCTGAAAAATCTTCTTACTGTGACATATTTCAAGGTGCATACAAAGAATTGTATTTTATACTTTAGTGATGAAATTTTACCAATGTCAAGGGTGAGTCCCTAGAAGGGAGAAGCTGAATTACACTGGGAGCAAATGTCACCAGCTGGACACAGTCAAGCAAATGTGAGGCCCTGGAGAGGGACAGAGAGGTCAGTGCATTGCTGAGGCCCAGTGGATAAAACTGAGCTAGCCCTAAATACACAGCAGGGGTGAAAGAATGCTTTGATGCCCAGGTTAAAAGATCCTCCTGCATTTTTAGCATGACAGAGTTGCCGCTTTCAGCACTTCTGAGGACCTTGCTGTGTCAGCAACTCTGGGCTGGTAGCTCAAGTACGCTCTGCTCTGCAATTACGTCCCTCACCCCAGCATTGTACTCAGAGTCCTTCTCAGGATCCTCTCAGTGTACTCTGCTCTATGGAAAATCACTTTACAACAAAGATATTTGCACCAGATTGTTCATTGTATCTCAATCATAATAGTCAAGTCATGGAACAAGCCCAAGTGCCCATCCACCTATGAATGGATTAATAAATTGTGGTATATATACACCATGGAATATTATACAGCCTTAAAAAGATGGAATCTTTACCTCTTTTATGTTTCCATGGATGGAGCTGGAACATATTCTTAGTAAAGTGTCTCAAGAACGGAAGAAAAGTATCTAATATACTCAGTGCTTTTATGAAACCAATTTATAATCACTCACACTTTCATATGGAAGATAAATCACAACCACAGCCCAGGATGAAGGAGGGAAATGGAGGGGGAAGGGAGGGAAGGGAGAAAGTTTGATGGAGGGAGGGTAAGTGGTGGGACCACATCTATGGTGCATATTCCAAGTATGAATGTCTTAACATGTTGCTGTCCACTGGCCTAGTCAGAGACACAGAGGAAAGCACTGCAGATGAAATGATTGATTTATTAATAAAAGGGATGGCTGGTGCTCGCTCGGGCACAGCAGCCATCAGCCGTCTTTATTCACTTTCTTATATACCCAAAATCATCAGATAAAAATGATCCAAGAACAAGGAAGACAAAAGGCAAAGATTCCTTATCAGTGTTAATACAACAAAGTACATACACACTTTTCTAAACCAAGAATATCCTGTTTGGAGATAAACAACAGTGGAGATGAACCACAAAGGGCTGGGATGTCTGTTCTGTTTGCCCACTTCTCTATATGATTAACTGAAAGTTTTTGTGTAAATAGAGGTAGGGGATTAATTGCAATGGTCCATTGCCCAAGGCAGATGCTCTGTCTCCAGCTATGACTTGGTGGGGCCCTCGGGCACATTCTTTTCTTTAAGGCGTGACTGTCTGCATTTTTCAGCAATGCTGCTTATGTGAGCTGGGAGAGTACATCCCTCAAACTCACATCTAGCCCAAGTACTAGAAATGTTCCTTCTCAGGGCCTCGTACCTCAAGGAGCACAAATGAGACTGATTCACCTTACAAGGGTGCAGGGGACTGTGCCCCTTCTTTAACACAATAATTAAGTAAATGAGGTGAAGGCTGTATTAACTAGTTTGATGTAAGCATTCCTAATTGTATTTAAAATCAGCATATTGTACCTCCAAAAATGCACTAATGTATATGTGATCTATGTGTTTATGACTTAATAAAAAAATGGTAATCAACTCAATTTATTTCACAACCAGTTATTTCATAACCACTAACAGTCTTTTGTTTAAAAAATACTGCTGTAGGATATGTGCCTCAGATTAGAATTGTTGGATAATAAAATTTGTGAATCTTTCCTTTGTTCTGTCTTTGTTGCTAATCTGGTGGATAGGTTATGGTGTTGTTTTGCCTCAGTTTACATTTTCCCACTCAACCAATGTGGTAGAACACAAATACATGTTTTCTGGAAATTTATGTCACTCCCCCCCCATTTGTTCCCATTTTTTCTCTTATGGGTTTTTTTATGTAATTGATTTTTAGGAGTTAATTATGTGTTCAGATCCCTTCTCCAAGTTTGTATCTTCCTCCACTACCTTTTTGTCAGAAATTCTTAATTAAAATACAGTTAAATTAATCAAACTTTAAAAAAAGAACCCCCAGCCCAGCCTTGTACTTTGGGTTGTGCCCAGGGTCCTTGTCTTATTCTACACATTTGCATTTCACGGCTTGGTCCTTTTCCTACAAATAAAATCTTATCTCAAAATAATAATCAGGTTGCTACAACATTGGTAAAGCAATAATGAATTAACTCTGTACAGAGGTAATTTTAAATTGTCTAAACAAGTTTTCTGTTCAAAATCATAGATTTATTTCACCAACAAACTCCCTTCTCTTTGCTTTCCATAAGCAAACCAAGCACTTTCCGGATTTTAGTAAGAGAGGAAGATTTTACCAAGTCAATAGAGGAACTGGAACAGAGAAAACCCAACCTGAGATGGGGTGTGAGTGGGCTGCTGCGGCCGCGCTGACCCATGACCCAGAGAAAGTACAAATTTCTGTCAATAGCTGCAAAGACTAGCAGATGTCCTAGGGAATCATTATGGAATTAATGTCCCGATTATCTTGGAAGCATCTAAAAAAAGCTGAGTGCATTGATTTCTAAATAAATTTCAGCAGTTGCTTCCAGCAGGCCTCCGATGTGGGTTTGAGATCTTCAGAGAGAAACAGAGCCTGGGGCTAATCCAGACAACACAAAGGGCATCGATAAGACTCAAAAAAAAAAAAAAAAAAAAAAGGCACAGTTATTCTCAGTGCTCTTATCTATGATTTAAAAATAATAGTGAGGAGTGGTTGAGGCCTTTCAGCATCTTTCCAATAACATATGGGTAAAGATGCCGTCCACTGTTCCAGATGCCAGTTGAAGGGGAGGCTTTGCTCCACCCTCTTCTTGTTTTCTTATCTAAAAGAGATAAAAAAGTAAGTCGATATGAACAGAATATAGGGATGCTAAAAGGTGGGCAGAGGCTTGTACATAATTCCAATCTCAAAACCCTCTCCACAGGATGTTCGGAGATGACCACCTGTGTGAACTTCATGTCTCACTTCAAGGATTCCCACTGCCCCTTTCAGCAGCAGCCTATACATGTGTTTGCACCCATTTTGAAAATCTGCTGAGCTTGTTATGTATGGAAGGTCATTTCATATGGGTCAGGTGCATGTCAGAAATCTTGTTAGAGGCAATAGCTGTGGTGGTTGCAAGTTCCTTGGAGTGCACATAAATAAGCAGAACATTAACTTTCTACAGAAATATAGTTCATAATAAGTTTATTTCTAGTCTCACTACTGGAATGTGGGATGCGATTAGTTATCTCTGCAGATCTGGGGCTAGTGATAACAGACCAGTGACAGGCATGACCCTGCACACCTGTAGATACATGCAGACTAACCTTACTCTCTACTCAGCCCCTGATTTGGAACATAGTATTGATAGATACCGAATACATTGAGAACATGAAAAAAAAAAAAAAAAAATGAACAGGAAAACTAACCCCAGAAGACATAGATAATTTATTCAACAAACAAAAAAATTAAAATCATCATTCACAACTAGAATCAAAATTATCATGTATTCTTATTTAAAAAATATGATGCAATGAAACTGGGATAAAAAATATGAAGAAATTCTTGTAAATTTAAAGTATTGTTGCCAAAATATTTTTAATGTCATTAATGGGTCAAATAGGGGAATTGATTTTAACAAAGTCAAATAATCAAGAGATGGGAAACCTGAGTATACAAATTGGACATAGAAGCTAGAAAATGAAGAGTTTATTGATGAGCACTTAAAAAAATGATGGAGGTCATCATCATTGTCATCATCGTTGTCATCATTGTCCTCATTGTCATCATCATTGTTGTCATCATTGTCATCATTGTCATCATCATCATCATCGTTGTTGTCATTAGAACCATCATTGTCCTTGTCATCATCATCGTCATCACCACCATTGTCATCATCATCATCGTTGTTGTCATTAGAACCATCATTGTCCTTGTCATCATCGTCATCACCACCATCATCATCATCATAGTTGCCATCATTGTCATCATCATTGCTGTCATTATCATCAACATCGTCATTATCGTCATCATCAACGTCATCATCATCATCGTTGTCATCATCATCATCGTCGTCATCATTGTCAATATCATCATCATCATCAACATCAACATCATCGTCATCATCGTCATCATTGTCATCATCATCATTGTCATCGTCGTCATTATTGTCATCATTGTCATCATAGTTATCGTCATTGTCATCGTCATCATTGTCATTATCATCATCATCATCATTGTCATCGTTGTTGTCATCATCATCATTGTCATCATTATCATCACTATTATCATCATTGCCATCATCGTCATCATCGTCATCATCGTCATCATCATCATCATAATCATAGTTATCATCATTATCATCATCATCGTCATCAACATCGTCATCATCATCATCATCATTATCATCATTGTCGTCATCAACATCGTCGTCATCATCATCATCGTCATAATCATTGTCATCGTACTTATCATCATTATCATCATCATCGTCATCAACATCATTGTCATCATTGTCATCATCGTCATTGCCATCATCATTGTCATCATCTTATGCTAATTCAGGGAGAAGCACATGGAGCTTTGATGTGAAAGCCTGTAAGAGGAACAGCATAAGGAATGAAAAACAATCCACATGTACTGGTAAAATTTCAAATTCGCAGGACTACAAAAAAGAAAATTTAATAGCACCAGAGACAGAACAATAAGAGTGTACCTTTACAGGAATTAGAATAAGACAAAAAGAGCAGATAGACACCTGTCCTATATGGGTACTGATTCAAATTAGAAGAGGAACTGTACTGTCCCTTTTGGAAGGGTGTGGGAAAAGGGAGAGAGTGTGGAATTTAAAATACAATTGCCTATCTACATTAAAGAAAATGCACTGAATCCCTGCCAACAAATTCTACCACCAGTCTTTCCACATCCTCTCAAAGCTGCTCCACACCTTTGAGGATTATCAGTTTTGTTTGTTTGCATACATGTTATCATGTGTGACTGCTTGATCTTGGAAGTTATAAAATCTGTCTTCATTGTCAGGAACACATAGGAGATAATTGAGTTGACTTAACATCTGAAAAAAATTTAAAAATTATCCATATAAAGTGGCAGAAAATCAGTAAAGAAACTACACTAAAAGATAGAGGATAAGACAAATCTAAAACCAGCATATGTAAAAAAGAAATTTACAAATTTAGAGGATAAATAAATGACCACATTTTCAGTTACAAAGCAAGAACTTTCAGGAACCTTGAGATGGAACAAATCTAATGACAGAATAAGAAATGAGTTTTCTGTATGGGGGCAGGAAAGATGACTCAATATCTCATTTCTAATGACCAATTCTCTTTTTTGAGGTTGGAATTTTTGAAACAATGGATAACTTCTATAGTAAAGTATAAGTTAAGGGCCATGGCAAGTGAGAGTTTCTCCAAAGAGGACATGTCCCTGATTTTCATGACAATATTACCCTTGGTTGGTGTGTGTTAGAAAGTGAGCATGTGAGGTAGATGAGCTGAAGTGGTCGGAGTATAAGATTAATCTGGTGCCCAGTCCAGTCGGTGCTTGCCATGCCTACATTTAAGCATTTTATATTAGCTGCACTCAATTTAAGACATAATTCATCAGATATTGTAATATGTGTCTGAATTGCCATTATATACCCCTGGGTGGGCCAGTTTTCTAAGTTAATAATTTGGTTTGTTGAATAAGTACTTTTTCCAGCAGATTTGACAAAGGAGGAAATATGTCCTGTCCAGTGAACAGGCTGGACAGTGTCTGCATCACAAAGATGCCGTATTATGGCAGATACAAAACTCTTCTCACTACGGGGAATTCTTATGAATTAAGCTCCTCATTTCTTTATTTCAGTTGAAAAGTATAAGTGTGTTGCCTGTTGTAACAGCCTCCAGATCAGAATTAGGGAGACATTGTTTTCAGTTCAATGACATCCTCTGATTGGCTTTTCACAAATTCCCTTTAATGCTGTTCTAATTTATCAGTGTGAAATCATTTCTTGTTGGATCTTTAATAAATTTGAATATTACTACTGAGGGTTGTTGAAGCTGTTGTAACTGTAGATCTTTAATAGATTTGAATAATCATATTGAAAACTGAATTTTCCCTTTGTTGAATTAGGAAAACTAAATACATATTTTTTAAATTTTTATGTATTTATTTATTTTTTGAGACAGAGTCCCACTATGTCACCCTTGGTAGAGTGCCATGGCATCACAGCTCACAGCAACCTGTAACTCTTGGGCTTAAGCGATTGTGTTGCCTCTGCCTCCCAAGTAGCTGGGACTACAGGTGCCAGCCACAATGCCTGGCTCTTTTTTGTTGCAGTTGTCATTGTTGTTTTAGCTGTCCTGGGCTGGCCAACCCGCCCACTTCGATGTATGTGGCTGGCGCCATAACTACTGTGCTATTAGTGCCTAGTTGAAAAATAAATATATATTCCTTAAAAGCCAGGTTTTATAAACATGAAGAATACTTCCTAATTGGGCATCATCTTCACAGTCAGGATCAAGTCCATAGATGTCTTGAGAAGCATGGGCAATAGTCAGCAAGCTTACCCTGCCCGCAGACTTGACTTCCCCACTTATCACACACATTCACAATTGTTTTCAAGGGATCTCGGCATTTTCTGTCATCTCTGAATCAAAACCCGTAGGTAGGAAATTAGGCCAATGCACCCTGCTTGGTATGAATTGCTTTGCTAATTCTTTCCTGCCCCCAAAATGTATTCATTTAATTACAATTGATGCTATGATGTGATGCTTTACTCTGCTAAAGCAACGTTTAGGGAGCTATAATACAGCCAGAAGTTTTGATGGGGGTGAGGGTGAGACTCAGATTACCTCCTTTGAAATCACGGCTGTACACCATTAGGGAATTCCTACTCTGCTTAAGTGTAAATTCATTCTTAAATATATGACATTTTTCCATAAAGAGAGAGAGAGCAGAAAGAATTCACATAACAGGGTACTTGTTCAAGAGAGTAGAGTCCAATTCTTAAGCCAGTGAAGCAAATAAAATGTTGTAGTAAACAACAAGATAGTAAAGAAACTTCATAAATTCCCAGTTGATTTGGGAAAATAACATTACATCATGTATAGTTCCTTCTATGACTCAGTCAGACTTTATAGTACCTGGCTGTAAAATAATGTTTTTTTTTAATGCACAAAGACATTCGGAATGCAATTTATGTGTACTATTAAAAAGAATCTCTTACACAAGCTTAGAATTATGAAAATGCAAGCTTTATTATAGATTTTCTACTCTGTTGGTGATTATCTCTTTTATTTAGTTCAAGAAATATCTTTAGATAATTTTCTCTCCAGAAATTCAGTTATGAACAGTTTTAAAACATATTTTCTAACAAAAGAATCTAACTGAAAATACTCATACTTGTGGTTTATTAAGAAAATACATTTTGAATTGAAACATCTTTGTGAGATAGCCAGCTTTAACAACATGAGTTGAAATATTTCCAGTGTAAGGCAACATGTGCATTTTCTATGAGCGTATCTGAAGATTTCTGGCAACCTACAGCTGGCATTGACAGGCCTGGCGGGAGGAGAGCAGTGGAAACAAAGAGAATTTACAATACAGGGCTTCTGTGAGAGGTGTCAGCCCGGGAACTGTCCCCACTTCTCCATAAAATACCACCGTGGAAATGCAAACTCTCCACTCCTTCAACTTTGCATGCAACTTATATAGAAATAAGTAACAGAGTTTAAGTGTATTTTACATTCCTAAATTGAGAAAAAAGGTAAACCATATTATTTATTTTGTACTATTTTACTATTTACATTATGTTTATTTTTGTTCATAGTTAACATTGACCCTTGAACAGTATGGGAACTACAAGTGCCATCCACCTGTGCTGTCAAAAATATGCATGGAACTTTGACTCCTATACAACTTAACCAAGACCCATTAACACATGTTTTGTAGGTTTATGTGTATAATACTACATACTATATTCGTACATCCTGAAGTTTAAATGTAATATGCCAAGTGGTGTGTGTGTGTGGTGAGTGTGTGTGTGGTGTGTGTGTGTGTGTGTGGTGTGTGTGTGTGTGTGGTGTGTGTGTGTGGTGTGTGTGTGGTGTGTGTGTGTGGTGTGGGTGTGTGGTATGTGGCGTGTGTGTGGTGTGGTGTGTGTGTGGTGTGGTGTGTGTGTGGTGTGTGTGTGGTGTGGGGTGTGCGTGTGTGGTGTGTGTATGTGGTGTGTGTGTTTTGTGTGTGTGGTGTGGGTGTGTGGTGTGTGGTGTGTATGTGGTGTGGTGTGTGTGTGTGGTGTGTGTGTGTGGTGTGGGGTGTGTGTGTGTGGTGTGTGTGTGTGGTGTGTATGTGGTGTGTGTATGTGGTGTGTGTGTGTGGTGTGTGTGTTTTGTGTGTATGTGGTGTGTGTGTTTTGTGTGTGTGGGGTGTGTGTGGTGTGTGTGTTTGTGGTGTGTGTGTTTGTGGTGTGTGTGGTGTGGTGTGTGTGTGGTGTGTGGTGTGTATGTGGTGTGGTGTGGTTTGTGTGTGGTGTGTGGTGTGGGGTGTGTGTGTGTGGTGTGTGTGTGTGGTGTGTGTGTTGTGTGGTGTGTGGTGTGTATGTGGTGTGTGTATGTGGTGTGTGTGTGGTGTGTGTGTGTGGTGTGTGTGTTTTGTGTGTATGTGGTGTGTGTGTTTTGTGTGTATGGGGTGTGTGTGTGGTGTGTGTTTTTGTGGTGTGTGTGTTTGTGGTGTGTGTGGTGTGGTGGGTGTGTGGGGTGTGTGTGGTGTGGGGTGTGGGTGTGTGGTGTGTGTGTGTGGTGTGTATGTGGTGTGTGTGTGGGGTGTGTGTTTTGTGTGTGTGGTGTGGGGGTGTGGTGTGTGGTGTGTATGTGGTGTGGTGTGTGTGTGTGGTGTGTGTGTGTGTTGGTGGGTGTGTGTGTGTGGTTTTGGTGTGTGGTGTGTATGTGGTGTGTGTAGGTGGTGTGTGTGTGTGGTGTGTGT
>CAUYPK010006189.1:0-12614 GCA_963574355.1 Loris lydekkerianus | reverse complement strand
ATCCCAGGAATGGAAGAAAAAGTATCCAATGTACTCAGCCCTTCTATGAAGCTAAACTATAGCTTTCACATGAAGGCTATAACCCAACTATACCACAAGACTATGGGGAAAGGACCAAGGAAGGGGAAGGGAGGGGGGAGGTTTTAGTGGAGGGAGGGTAATGGGTCGGGCCACATCTATGGTGAATATTTATATCTATAATAAAAAAAAAAAAAATTAAAAAGTTTGTGAAAGTTCATGGCCTTTGCACAGATTATTCTGAGGCTTCAGGGTATGATTTCCATTGCCCAGTCTTTGTTCCTTTATGGAGTATCTGAGTAGCAATATTGGGAAGCTTGGCAGAAATGTCTGTGTTTAGAGGACAGAATATATCTGTGCCTGTGTAATTAGATCTCACGTTTTAAAATTCACACAAGCACATATAAAGCTGTTTTTTCAGAACCGAGATTGACCAACTCCTCATTGCTAAGGGGCTTTGAATGGTCAACCCTGATACTTCTAGAACTTTACAATCTCTTTTTTGTGGGGAAGGAGGTATTTATTTAGTATTCTTATTATGGTACTAGTAAGGGTAAGGCATTTTAGACAACATGGTTGCATAAAAAATTTCATTGCATATTCTAGATTTTAAGCAAAAAATATCCACCTTTTGATTGATTCCATAAATACTTTCAGGGTTACATAAAATACATTGTCGACTTCCCCTCTTCTTTGAAAAGGTGGGACTTCCGAGTCTATAAGCAGGGTCAGTAAATATCAAACTGTGCTGATAAACTATAAAAAAATCAGGAAATGAGCAAACTGTAGTGATAACGCTAAGTTCTATAAAAATTGTGAGCGTTTGCAAGCTTAAGTGACATTTAATAAATAATTTGTCACTTGGTATAGTTCATCAGTTCACATAGCATCTTGGCTTGCTACGGTAGCAAATGTAGTTGAATATTTTCAAGGATGGCAGATACTGACTCCTGTGCTAGTATCTTTATTGAGATAAAATTCTTTTTAGAATTTTGAGAGAAACCACTAGCTGCTACCTAATGCTAATCAAAGGAAACTTATGCATTGTATTTGGTTTTTGAGATATTTATGCTTATAGGTAGTTACTCTTTGGTAAAATTATTTGAAGAAAGTTGTTTTTGAATGCATTTAATGAGACTCAAAGGAAATACTTTAAAATGACAGCAGATATTTGTTATTTCTAGGTAAAGGGATTATATTATGAATGTGATTTTAAGGTTTTTCATTATATTGTTCTCAAGTTTCCAGTATTTTCTACTGCCTACTTTGTATCTCCATTTGACTGTCTAGTAAATATCTCAAAATATTCCAAACCCACTGCTACTGTTTTGGTGTGCAGTACCTCACTTAATAGCCCAGGCCAGAAGTGTGGGAGACCTTGTTAATGCCAGTCTGTCCCCCACACCTGGCAGTCAGTAGCAGTTCACCGGCTGAGCCCCACTTTACACACATAACCCCATCTGATCATTTCACTTCCCGCTCCTCCTGCCTTAGTCTACACCAGCGGTTGGTTCTCAACCTGTGGGTCGTGACCCCTTTGTAACAATGAAAATACATCCTGTGTATAAGATATCTATATTACGATTCATAACAGTAGCAAAATTATAGTTATGAAGTAGCATAATTTTAGGGCTGGGGGTGACCACAACGTGAGGAACTATTAAAGGGTTACGGCATTAGGAGGCGTTAGGAGGGTTGAGACTCACTGGTCTAAACCATTTCCCCTAAACTGTCACACTGTCTTCTTACAAATGCTGCATGCAGAATAGCTGGGATAGCCTTTAAAAATGCAAATCAGGTCATAACATTTCCTTGTTCCAGTGGGAGTCCGTCACTCTCATTCTAAAATCCTAACTCCTTCCCATAGCCTGGATCTCTCTCTCTCTCCTAACCTTCTTTTCTTTTAAATTTTTTTTTTTTAATTTTAGATTAATATGAGGGCACAAACGATTAGGTTATACGTAACGTTTGTATGTGTTAGGGAAGGTCCCTGTGGTGGCTGTGTCCCACCCCAGGAGGCGTGCCACCCGTCCTTACTCTGGGCCCATTAGGTGGGAGCACATCTGACCTTATTTTCTAGCTCTCTCTGCCCCTTTCACTTTTCTCAGGGTCTTTTTTATTCCTCAAGAGAATATAATTGTGGTTTTAAAAAATTAAATATGAGGTTAGAAACACGTACTTCTGACTACACCATCAAGATATCTTACAGAGCAGATAAAAATAGAAGAATTGATTGATAACACAAAAATGCCCTGGATGTGTGACTTCAGTTTTATAGGGTGTAGTGTTATTTTTCATCTTTTCATAATATATTTTGAATAACACTAGAATTTAAAATATAGTTAGTATTGTCTTAAGCAGTTACAAAAATTAACTGTGAAAGCTAATTATCTTTCAGTTTCATAGATAAATGTTGTATTTGGTCATATTTTATTTACCTTTTCCTGCCATTTAATCACTATGTCAGCATTTGTTTAACAAAGATTCAATGTAGAATTGGCTTTTTCTTTTTAATTGGCTCATGCTGGCTTTTATGTCTTTCAAATTTAAGTGCTGGTGAAGGGAGGTCCTCAGTTAACATTATATCACTATTATCGCCAGGGGCATGTGTTGTAATTGAAATTAGAGGAGGGAAGAGTAAGAAAATTCAGGACACGCTTTTTCGGTAGACATAGGAGCCAGACTCTGGAGACGAAATGTTACTTTCAGGGGACACCCTCACACTCAGTGGCTACTTCTCCCCGGAAATAATGGCGGACAGAAGGTAATAAATGACATCTTTACAAGGCAGGAAAAATCCCTAACAACAACAATATATTTCTATTATAACAATAGAAATCCGTATTCAGTTGAGCTGTTCTTCAAAAATGGAGGAAAAATAAAGACTTTTAAGATAACCAAACAGAAAAAAAAAAGAGAGCGTGTTGACTGCCCTTAGACCCAGAAATACTAAAGGAAACGCTTCCTGGTGAAAAGAACACCACCTTATGGTTACTCAGGTCTACAGCACGAAACTGCAGAATGAACCTTCTCTTCGAGCCTACATGGAATAGTCAGCCCTCTGTCGCACCAGGTCACGTTTTAACAGACTTTAAAAGTTTGAGATGTTATGTAGTACGTTCTTCACCACAATGGAATTAAACTAGACAATAAGAAGATGCTAAAAACCCAATTACTTAGAAACTAAAAATACACTTCTAAATAATGATAGGTCAAGGAAATCATGAGGGAAATCATAAAATACATATCATGAACACAGCATGAGTTTGTGGGGAGCAGCTTAAGTGGTGTTTAGAGGAACGTGCCAAACCGTAAATGCTTACGTTAGAAAAAAATACTTAAACCTGTGATCCAAGTTTCCACTTTAAGGTGGGGAGAGAAAACACCACTAGGAAGTAGGGAGAAAGAAATAACATAAGAACAGTGATCAATGGAATAGAAAAGGGACCACAGCGAAATTAGCAAGACAAAAGAAAATTGGTTCTTAGGAAAGATTGATAATCGTCTAGCAGGACAGAGGGAACACACAGGTTGTGAGTATCAGGAATGAAAGTGAGACTGTCTTTGCAGACCCTGCAGACATCAAAATGAGGTAAGGGGAGACTGTGAGTAATGACTTTATGTACGGGTATTTCTTGGCCCAAGTGTTCTAACAGTGATGGGAACAGCGCTAGGAGCAGTGGGAGAGGGCAGCTCATCAGACCCTGGGGGACACAGCCCTGATGGCACCTGCCTCTTGTCACCCAGCTGTGGAACCCAGATCCAGTCTGTTTAACTCAACTGTTGCCCAGGCATGCGCCTCGGATCTACTGAGCTGGAAGATGACAGTTGCTAATACAGGGAGGTGTTGGATCTCTGCTGTAAGGGGCAGAGTGGCTCTAGACCCCGCTGGCCTGGAGTCGTACCCCAGCTCTGACCCTTATTTGTGGGAATCAGGTGATGATAGCATGCTCTCACTGGGGGATCGAGCTTTTCATTTACCCATGGAGCTCTGCTCTGTGCATTTGTACCAGGGATGGGAACTCCACTTGCCTTAATCCTGACCCTAGCTTCCTCCTGTAAACTAGCATGATACCACTGGATAGTCTCTCTCTGGAGACCGGCTCCGAGGCCACCAGGAGTCAGAGCCAGTGACTGGGCCGGCGAACCACAGCACATTCCTGGTTGGTGGTGGCTGTGGGGGACAGTCAGCTTTCAGAAGCATCCATCAGACTGCCCTCCAGCCCATCAGAGATCTGTTCCTGAAACCTTTACACTTAGAACTTGGTTTCAAGTCTCTTTTGTTATTTGAGTTGCAGTAACTAGCAGCTTAATTTGAGACTTGCTCCAGAGCCCTTCCGCCAGTCTCTCCCCCCCCCCCCCCCAGCATTGAGAAAACAGCTCTGTTTAATCCTGCAGACTGGGCTTAGCTTCTGCTGAATAACTGCGTTTTAGTAAAGGTATTTTCACTCAGTTTTCCTCTCTGTAAAGTGGGCAGGATCATAGCTAATGTACAGGGATTTCATGAGATAATGTGTGCAGACACCTGGCGCATTGCCAGACAGACACTGGAAGGGCGCAGACGGTTTTTTTTTATTTCTTTTGTTTGCCCCACATTCTAAAACTGGGCTGTATGTAGTATTAAATAATGTAGTATTAAATGCCTCTCTCTCATTTTTTATACTTCACAGTGCTAATGAATTTCTTTTACTTTTTTTTCCACACATATTTCCCATGAAAGAGCTTCTCTTAAATTTTCAGTAACTTGAAGTTGAAAAGTCTTGAAATGTGTCCATTAACAACTAAAAGGTATGTCCTAGTGGAAAATACCAAGACCATCACTGAAAGGGTAAGACGGCCATGAAACATATCTAGACATTTTAGAAAACGTATGCGTTGTTTGTGTTCACAGTAGGCGTGTTTTCTTTTAATGCAGAGTGTGAGGGAAATGTCCAGGTTGACGTTCGTTGGATTTATCTAAGCATCATAGGAAGCCATGCTTCACGACGCAGCGTGATTTCTTTACTAGGTTGTAAGACATTTGAGGCAAAAGAAATTCTGTAGGTAATACATTCACATGGACTTGTGTCTGTGTTTTGGACTATTTATTGCTGTGAATGCAACTTCAAAAACTATAAAATATAGAAACTGTCCCCTAAATAAAATCATAGACTACTTTACACCTTAGGAAACAATTTTTGAATTGCCAGAAATTGTGAAGGACTCTACAGTTGCAATTCACTGATAGCTGCTGACCTCAAAGAGCAAACATTCTAATGACGAAAAAAAGAAACCAAATGTATAAATTAATTATAATGTAAAATAAGAGCAAAATTGGCAAAACAAATACACAAAACATGCAATGTTTATATGAAAAAATAGCGATAGTTATTCCTTTACGTTTTTTCCCCCTATGCACCTTAGTGAGCGTTTGTGTCATTTTGTTACAATGCTTTGTGGGGTTTTTTTCCTTTTTTTTCATTTGGCATTATATCATGAACATTGTTTCATATCCTTAGTTAATTTCTAAACTATTGTTTAATGGCTGTAAGGTATTCCATCATGTGGCCGTATAGTTTGCTTACTTATCATTTCATGCCTCTGCAGAAGTGAAAGAGCAAACTATGAAACATATTTAACATTAAAAAGTGTATTCAAACATGTTTTCTACTCCATGTATCAGACAAAAAGTTAGTATCGGATCATTACACTGTTTAGTATTATAATTGTTAAACAGTACTACTCAGATTAAATAGGAAAAAAAAAAAAACCACCACAGGTAAATGTTCTTGTTCCTAACTTTATTTGTTGTTTACATATATACGACACTCACGTAATTTTCATAATTTTATCCAAATGAAGTAATTTATTGTGTACCTGCTGTCACTGCTTTAAAGTATCTCTTTGTAAGAACTCCATTGGTTATTTTTTTGTCTACTCTTAAAAGTACAGATTAGGGACAGTGCATTCAGATATTGGGTGTTATTCAGGGTGCATTTTGCTACATTTTATTTTATTTTATTTTTTTAAAAAAGTTTAGATCTTTTATTTAATAACTATGTTTTATTTTTTTAAATTTATTTGTATTGTTAAATCATAGCTGTGTACATTAGTGCAATCAAAGGGTACAATGTGCTGGTTTCATATACAATCTGAAATATTCTCATCAAACTGTTCAACGTAGCCTTCATGGCATTTTCTTAGTTACTGTGAGTAGGCATTTGTGTTCTGCCTTTAGTAGGTTTCGCCTGTACCCGTTCTAAGATGCACCATAGATGTGGCCCCACCCGTTACCCTCCCTCCACCATAACCTCCCCCTTTTCTACTATTTCTGTGTGATACTTTCTATGGCCTCATTATTAATTTTATCAAAATATTTCTCTTTGAAATATTTACTGTTGTCATAATCGTGACTAAGCCGTTTCAGTTTGGGTGTAAGCAGTGGTATTCTATAAAACGGGGCTTGTCGTGATTCACTGGGACGATGTAAAGAGTAAATTCCTTAAATATCTGTAAAGCACCCACTACAGTATCTGGCGTATGGTAACCACAAAATAAATGTCCGCTTCCTTCTCTCTTCTTTTTTAGAGTTTTAGCTGGTTGGCAGAAAATTATATAAGGAAAAATGCTGTATTAATTAGAGCCTCTTAAAACATAACTGAACATATGTGTCAGGAATCTCTCTGCCGTCACCGAGTTGTTGGACTGGAATGCCTTCTAAAGTTTCATTCATATGTTGTAATTTCAAGGTTCCCAAACAGGGAAAATAACTGGCGTGCCTCATTAGGTAGTGTGGTCTCAAGTTTAGGATAATTTAGTTTGACAGCTAACTCATAAAACAGATGAAAAACATTTATAAAGCCCAGTTATGTTTTAATTGGCAGTCCAATCATCTTAAGCATTTAAACTATATTTGATTGTCTTAGATTTTCCTTGAATCATAATGATTTAGTTTGTATATAAAAAGTAATTTCAGTTCTGTATCATTATGAGAGACAATATTCAGGGAAACTCAGCTGCTTTTTATTTCCATTTTGCATCCAAGTCCTTGTTCCCTTTTGCATGGACTTTATTTCAGTTTCTCATAAGGATAAAAAATATAGTCCTTTTCATCAGAATTTTCCTTCCCGGCAACCACTGAGTTCATATCATATGACGATTGGATGGGTAACAACATAACCAAATATGTTTGTGATATCCACTCTTTAGCTTCACTCTTAATTAATGGAGAAAATTATGAAGTCAAGGTACTTCCCACAAAGAGTTCTTAAATTTAAGTGCTTCGTGCCAGTCTGTTTTCTTTGCCTAGAAGCACTGGAAGAAATGGGAGGAAACTGATCTCATCTGTTTTGATCTCTGAGTGGCTATTATGTCCCTCAGCCTGGGCTTAGGTTTCCCTCCGGGGCTTTGCGTCCTTGTTCCCTGCACAGACCGTGCTGACCTTGGATTGCGATGGAGGGCAAAAACCATTTAGGAGTACCCACCAGTGTGGTTTTTATTTTGATTGTTCTTAGATGTCCCAAGCGGGCTTTCCAGAACAGAACGTGAGGGTGGGGTTTGGACATGAAGACGCAGGTACCTGCATTAGGCATTCTCACCCAGCTTGCTCTATTTGAAAAGTTCTTACTCCAACTCTTTCCAGCCTTGGCTGAGCAGTCTGGGTTGGGGTGGCCGCCTTCTCTAAGGGACGGATAGGGCCTGTGTGGTGTCTCCTTTCCCATTAGGGTGGACTCACCAGAAGGTCCCTGCTGCCATAACAAATCACCACAAATTTAGTGGCTTAAAACACAGAAATTTAGTATTTTTCATTTCTGTAGGTCTGGAAGCCAACACACATCCCACTTGCATGAAGTCGGTGTCGGCTGCGCCGCGCTCTTTCTGGAGGGTTCCCGGGGGTCATCCCTTCCCTTGCCTCCTCTGCCTTCTGCCTGCGTGACCTGGTTCAGAGCCCTTCGCATGCAGAGCCAGCAACCCTGCGTTTCCCTGGACCTTCCTACACAGTCGCATCTCCTGCTCAATGACCATAGCTGGGGAAAGTTCTCCACTTTTAAGGACTCTTGATTAGAGTTGGGTCCATCTGAGTAATCCAGGCTTCTAGTTACATGTCATTTTAATTACATCTGTGAAGTCCCTTTTGACACATCACATGACATTCACAGTTCTAAGAGTCAGGATGTGGATAATTTGGGGACAGTTATTCTGCCTAACATTTTCCCCCCCCCCATCAAATTTATTGTTTAGTGGGCCACACTAGGGATTTGAAAGAGACCTGCTATTTCTTTTCTCCCTCACCATGATGAGCCAGAATATAGTAATTAAAAAAATACAAACCCAGGGCATGTGGCTCCAGACCAGGGCTTCTCAGCTGACTGTTTCCATCTGTTTAACAAACTGGGTTTTGGCTCTAACTCCCTCCACTCTCCTCCAGCAGCCACTTGTTTGGGGAAGCTTTCCTAGTGTGGTCCCCAGCTGCCAGTGTTCTTCCCGTAACTCTGCCCAGCTCCCAGTGTGAGATCTATGCTGCACCGTTAGAAATGCCTGTGGATCCCCAGCAGTTGTGGCATTTGGGCGATAATCCACAACCCATCACTCCTTCCCCTCTTTCCATGGTAGCTTTTCTCAAAAAGAACAGTTTGGGGCTCCTAAAACCAGATTAGAAACTTAGTTATTCACTTAATCATTGAAATGTTCAAAATGTGGGGAGAACCAGATAAAAAGAAATGGCTCTTGCCCTCAAGAAGCGAACCGTCTAACAGGGAGACAGACGTGAATTATCACTGCCGGCTACAGGATGGGCATGTATGTTACAGTTGGCTTCTGTGTCCTGGGGTTCCACACGTGTGGATTCAACCAACCATGGGTCAAAAATGCACTGCCCCCAAATTGCATCTGTACTGAACATGTACAGACACTTTTCCTCTTGTCGTTATTCTCTGAACAATATAACAACTGTTTACATGGCATTTGCATTGTATTAGGCCTTTAAGAATTGAGAGATGATTTAAAGCAGCAGTCGCCAACCATTCTGGCACCCAGGACTGGTTTCATCAAAAACAATCTTTCCACAAACCAAGGGAAGATGGTTTCAACGTGATTCAAACGTATGACATCACCACCTCAGATCACCAGGCATTAGATTCTCGGAAGGAGTGTGCAACCCAGATCCCTCGTGTGCTCAGTTTGCGTTGCGGTCCAGGCTCTGCAGCCCTCTGGGAGTCTGATCTGATTGGCAGAAGCCAAGCTCAGCTGTGACACAAGCAGTGAAGGGTGGGGGGTGGGGGGGCAGCAGAAAATACAGGTGAAGCTTTGCCCACCACTCACCCCCTGCTGTGCGGTTGGTTCCTGTCCGGTCACAGGCCAGTGTTGGTCGCAGCCTGGAGTTTGGGGACTGAGATTTAAAGTGTACAAGAAGATGTGCATAGGTGATATGCAAAGATGATACCCTTTATGTAACGACTTGAACATGTACGGATTTGGATATCTGCAGAACATCCTGGAGCCAGTCCCTCACGGGTGCTGAGGGAAGAAGGCATGTGTGCATTTGCACATGGACGCGTGTGTTGTAACAGGACATAGGAAGATACACCCGCAGAGCTCCCCTGGGGTTCAGGGAATGTTGCCTAGAGGCAGTGAGGGTTGGGCAGCAGATAGCATGAACCTGCTCACCAGGAAAGTCTGTTTGACTCCATCTTCATAGAAAGAGCTATGCTTCTGGAATTATTGATGTGGAAAAGAATTACAGGTCACAACCTGCGTTTTTATTTCTTTTTAGAGGGAACCAACAGGATATCAGAAGAATACTGGGTATGTGTGGTCTTTACACAAATTTTTTAGCCCTTTTAACCTTTAGTTTTTCCATTTGTAGTGCCCAGCTCACTGAATTGTTGTGAGGGTTGAGTGAGTTAATTATGTTAAGCTTTTGGAATGGGGCCTGAAAACATGTCATGTAACAGATCATTAGTGTTTATCATTACCTTCTCTCTTGGATTATTCATCATTTTTCTGTCGTCATATGGAACAAATTTCTTGATTCAGGCCAGCTTTTCTTTTTTATTGATGGCACCTCGTAGCCTTCTGGTTGTCCTGGTGGCTGTGCAGGGAAGCCAGGTGGATATGACTTTTCAGATGTGGGACTGTTTGTATTCAGGCGTAGGAGTTGTCAGTGTCATACAAGTTAATTGATAATGTTTAATTTATATAAGAAAGATATTTTCACATGATTCTTTTCTTTAAATTATATATTTGTAAATCTGGTGGCATAATTTGAAGGATAATTGAAAAGAAACTGTCATTTCATTCTGATTGAATAAAGGTGAAGTCCAAGTAGCTTCATTTAAAATCTTAGCAGAAAAATATGAGATCACTTTTTGTCACGTTGACTTTTCAGCTGCATGGTATATCTACATCGAAATCTTTAATGAGATAGGAAACATTGTAAAAATGTTGCCAAATACAAATACAGCTAAATTTAAAATATACTAAATATGGGCATTTTCTCGAGTCTCAAAAGAGTAAAAGGAAATCTGAGTTATATACACCTTTTTAAACATAGAGGTTTAAATTTAGCTATATAAAGCTATTAATATTATAAATAAGAATAAGTCCTTTTTTTCTACCAAGTTTGATAGGGTTTGTTTACATTTTTAAATTTTGATTTTGTTAATTATAGTATAATACTGTGAATAGAAGCAAATATGTCCTTATGTAGTTTTCTCCCAATATTTTGCTTTATAATATAAGCAAATATTGTCTTTCTTTGTTTTTTTTTTTTTGTTTGTTTGTTTTGTTTTTGTTTTTGTTCTATGGAAGAAACACATTTCAATAATTTCTTAATACCTGCTTGGTTAAAGCCATAGTAATAGGTTCTCCCTATATTTTATAATTGACCACTTTTCACATGAAAGTTAAGGGTTTATGTTACTTAAGGTGCCTTTCATCTCCATTCTCTTTTTTCTTCTACGTTTTAATAATTATGGTATGTTTCGTGTTTGTTTCTCCTATTATCTATCTTTCTGAGTTCGTGAAACCTCGTTAAAATGTCACGTACAGCTCTGCACTAACACTGTCCAAGGCCAAGTCTCTTTTTCAGGCTCTATGTAAGGACCCAGCCTTCACAATTCAGCTTCCTTCTTCAGGGTAGAGCCCGTGGGGGGGGCAATCAGTCTTATTTCTACAAAAGCCAGAATACAATTGAAAAAGTTGTATTGATTTTTCAGTTTTTAAATTGACAGGTAATCCCAATATTATCTTTGTAAAAGACATTCTCATAGATGTTATTGACATGGGCAATACGGTTTTGGAAGCACGTTGAAGAAACACAGTGCAAATATTTTCTTCTAGCATTTATGTACATGCCGTAATGGCCACATTTTTGAAGTGTAAATAAAGATGGAATGCCATCTCAGATTTTTATTTTGACCACTGATTAAATTACACCTTCAATGATATTGGGAAAATGTGATATTTTCCTCACCGTACTTCTGACCTGTCCCCCAAAATTATGAAATTAGTGCAAATCTAAAAAGAAAGACAGCATACCTGGGATTGATTCTATTCTGTGCTAAACAAGCTTATATTATGAAAGTGGGGATATTTTAGCAGACCGGGAATTAGTGTGACTTACGTGGGGCTGACAGTTCCATTCCCACACAGCTCCTGTCACTCCTGGTGGCCACCTCCCAGAGTGTGTGTTAAAAGGGTGTCATGATCAGTTGGTGACGTCCTCCACCGGGCAGAAGGTCCATGGTGCAATCAGAGCAGCTCACGTTTTCCACTCTGAACTATCTGGGTAGGAAGGGACCTAGGGGACTGTAGACCTTATGTCTTCTGACTTGTAAATGGGGATTTTCCTTGATGCTGTTGAATAACCTCTGTGGAAAGCCCTGTTTATGTACTTCTGGCCCCTCACCAGGGAGCGTTCCCTGAACAGGACCTGGTGGGAGGGGCGTGGTCACTAGCCATAGACACTGACAAGACGCCATCCACATGGTGGCCAGGATGATGTTGGAGTCCTCGTGTCAGCCTGATGAGGTCTTTGTGTTCAGTTCTCAGCAGTCCTTTTAAACCTACCTGTTTAGATTTTTTCAATAACATAACTTACTTTCTGTGAATCCAGAGAAGAGAACCCATGTTGCCCGTATTTTTTATTTTTTATTTTTTTCATTAAATCATAGCTGTGTACATTAATGAATCATGGGGTACAATGTACTGGTTTTATATACAATTTGAAATACTTTCATCAAACTGGTTAAAATAGCCTTTACCACATTTTCTTAGTTATTGTGTTAAGACATTTACATTTTACACTTAGTAGATTTAACTTGTACCCTTGTAAAATGTACTGTAGGTGTGGTCCCACCAATTACCCTCCCTCCATCTCCCCTCTCCTCCCTTTCCTCTCCCCCTCCTCTTTCCCTTTCATCTTGGGCTATAGTTGGGTTATAACTTTCATATGAAAGTGTGGGTGCTATAAATTGGTTTCATAGTAGTGCTGAGTACATTGGATACTTTTTCTTCCATTCCTGAGATACTTTGCTAAGAAGAATATGTTCCAGCTCCATCCATGTAAACATGAAAGAGGTAAAGTCTCCATCTTTCTTTAAGGCTGCATAGTATTC
>CAUYPK010006185.1:0-12547 GCA_963574355.1 Loris lydekkerianus | reverse complement strand
TGATGTGCGATCTCCAACCTTCTCTCCTGGTATAGCTCGAATCCTCCAGGTTACTTACTAAATTTCCATCCTTTAACTCTCCTTCTGGACGGGAGCCTCTGTGAAAAGCTGGCTTCAGTCCGCCATCTTGTCTCCACCCCGTCATTAAAGTTTTAAAAATGCACATGCATTCTCATTACGAGAAATCCACAGGCATATAAAGATTAAAGTACATGATAAGAGCACTAACAACAAAAATAAATGAAGTAACAAATATGCTAAATTGATAATTTATAAAAGACACTTAAAAAAAGTCATTACTTCTATATATAATGATATTACATTCAGTTCACTTAGAATGTGTAACAAATATAACACAAAATAAAATCACTATTATATATGAATCAAATCATGAAAGAAGTATAGACAGAAACTCACACATTCTCTATTAGGATGAGGAGAATTCAACAGACTTATCATGACTATGGGTAGATCAAACACACTATTTAAAACATACAAGATATGAAAAACATATTCAAAAGTTCTATATATAAGTTTTATATAATATTTATAAAGATACATTCTGCATAAGTGCATATTACCTTCATAAAATTGTTCAACTTTTAGGTCATAGTCTTGACAAACTTCCAAGAATATAAATATAAATATGAACATGAATATTACTAATATCACTGCATGTTATTTTTAAAAAAACAGTGTTATATAATGCACAAATTAAAGCAAACAAAAATATAGATAATTTAAAATAACTAGGGTGGTGTTCATAGCTCAGTGGGTAGGGTGCCAGCCACATACACCAACGATGAAGGGTTCAAACCCGGCCTGGGCCTGCTAAGCAACAATAACAAGTATAACAAAAAAAAAAAAAAAAAAATAGCCAGACATCGTGGTGGGTACCTATAGTCTCAGCTATCTGGAAGCCAAAGGCAAGAGAATCGCTAAAGCCCAAGTATTTGAGATTGCTGTGAGCTGTGGTGCCACAGTACTCTACTGAGGGCGACAGCTTAAGACTCTGTCTCAAAACAAACAAATGAACAAAAAGAACTGGAATCAATTTAAAAATTATACCACAATATTTATGGAATAAATAAACATGATACAATGAAGAATACACATCCTAATTTATAAAACAAAATAACAGCTATGTTTTATTAGAAAATAAGTGAATTAGAAATTAAGATTAATAAGTTATGCATCAAACTTAAGAATCTATCAATAGCAGAACAGCATAAATTGTGATACATTAAAAAAATAACTAAAAAAAGAGGCAAGCAGAAACTAAAGGAAAATAGACAAATCATTTGCAAGATTAAGTAAAAAGTTAGAATGCACAATTTTAAATATTATGAATGAAAATATAATCTCAGATTTTAAAATATAACATGAATGTATGTCAAATATTTAAAAAACATAAGTACAATAAAAATAAAAAAAATTGCATCAAAATTGGAAGAAAAAAAGTAACCTATATACTAATGTAACTATTAAAGAATTTGTTAGGACTTAAAAATCTTCTCATGTAAGAATCCACATGACTACGGTTTTGCAGAAAAGCTATGAAATTTTCTATAAATTGATCACCCTGATCTGCCTCTTCTTTTTCTAACCTCTTATGGTGAAAAGATATATCATTGATTTTTGTCCTCTTCTGTTTGCTAATTCAGTGTACTCCATCTATACTTTGACTTTTCACAGTTTCAGTTAAAAATCCAAAAATCATAACTTGTAAATTTAAAATCACATGCTATTCTGAGTAGCATGATGAAATCTCATTGCATCCTGCTCTGTATCCACCTAGGACATAAATCCAGCCTTTGTCCAGGCTATCCATATTGTCTACACTCCTGTTAGTCACTCAGTGGCCATCTTAACTATCAGACCAACTGAAGTGGTATTGCTGTGCTTGTGTTAAATCATCCTTGTTTTACTTAATAATGGCCCTAAAGTTCAAGAGTATTGGTGACATTTCAGATATGCCAAAGAGAAGCTGGAATGTGCTTCCTTTAATTGAAAAAGTGAAAATTCTCCACTTAACAAGGAAAGGAAAAAAAAATCATATGCTAAAGTGACCAAGTACTATGGTAATTGCTCTTGAAAATCTTTTCATGAAATTGTGAAGAAGGAAAAAGAAATGTGTTTTACTGATGTACCTTAATCTGCAAAGTTATAGCCACAGTGTTCAGTAAGTACTTAGTGAAGACAGACAAGTTATTAAATTTGTGGGTTGAAGACAGGAACACAAATTATTTCAAATTGACTTGGACTGGGTTCAATACTGTCCACAGATTCAGGCCCCCACTTCGGGCACTGGAACATATTCTCTTGAGGATAAGGGAGGACTACTACTGTATTAGAATTTGAAGTAATAATTTTTCCTCTAAATACAGGCTTTGCTACATCCTACAAATTTTAAAATGGTTTATTTTCATATTCAAGACATGAAATGATATCAAAACATCTTATAAATATTTTCCTGGAAATTTTATCTAACCCATGGATTATGTATTAACATATTTATTTTTTGGAGTCTTGCTCTGTCACCCAGTCTAAAGTGCAGTAGCCCAATCATAGCTCACTTCAACCTCAAACTACTGATTTCAAGAACAATCCTCTTGCTTCAGCCTCTGAATGTGCTGGGTTTACGGGAGTGAGCAACACTGCCCTGCTGCATGGCTTATTTAGAATATATTTTTAATTTCTAAATACATTACAAGTGAATTACAATTATTGATATTTAATTTAATCGAATGTGCTCAGAAACTCAACTACCTTTGATTTTATTCTCTAAAGGGTTTTTGAGAATGACCTAGCATGTGGCTGGCCTTCCTAACTGTGCCAATGCATTTGCAAAAGCATTTTGCATTTGTGTTTAGTGTTCAATACATAAAAATCCATTCAAACGCTTGAGAAAATTATTCATACATATAATTCGGTGCTGCTTATCAAGTTGCTTTATAACTTTCTCACAGTAAGGTGTGTTAAAATAATTCCTGTAGCATGACATATTTCTATTTTGAAAATATGTGTATACATTTCAGTCTTATTGTATTTAATGCATGAATAAGCTTAAAAACTTATTTTATGTTTTTGAAAAACTAATTTGACAAAGTACAAATTACATTTAAAATTGGAAACTTACTTTTTCAATATCCTATATTTCCAGCCTGTGGTAACATTTTTTCCATTGCTCTAGAATAATCTAGTATATGATTATGTCATCTTTTCTCTCAGCAAAACTTAGCTCCCATTAACAGATTTTTAAAAAGTCTATTCTTTACATTTTATATTCCCTAAAATTTATACAGAGTAGACTCTCAATTATTTGTTGAATAAACAGAATTCCAAAACAAATGACTCTGCTTTTTTTTCCATTTAAATACCAGCTCTAACATAAGTTTTCTTTTTTTCTGTCCTGAACGTATCATTGTAGCTCCTAAACTGAGATTCCTATAGACAACCTTGCCTGACCTGTATCAGTTCTCTGTACCCACACTGCCTTTCACCAATTTAACACACTAAACACTACATGTCTAGTACAGCTATAACAATTTTAAAAATGTAATTTAATTTTCACCACTGTTAGCTTAAAGTCCTTCTATAAATTCTCATTGCTCTATAAGATAGACCTTAAGATTATGTTTTGCCTGTGAAGAAGCTTTTTAGCTTGATCATATCCCGTTTATTTATTCTTGGTGTTGCTGTAATTGGTCAAGGGGTCTTATTCATAAAATCATTTCCCTATGGAATACTATTCAGCTATAAGGAAAGACAGAGACTTTACATCTTTTGTATTTACCTAGATAGATTAGGGGAATATTCTCCTAAGTAATGTATCACAAGAATGGAATAGCAAGCATCCAAAGTACTCAATACGAATATGAAAGCAGTAGATGAACAACTATACATTCGCACAAGAAACGAAATGAAAACCCCAAGACACATTTAAATTCAAGAAAGCGAGGAGGGAAGGGGGGGAGGTTGAGGAGAGCAGGAGGGGGTTTGGTGATCTGTCACCTAACTGGTACAATGTACGGGTATATTGTATTCCTCCTGGTGAAGGATTCAGCTATAACTTGGACTCTACCTAACAAAATGAAAAAAATGTAGATTAGTTGTTTGTACTCATATATTAATCTAAAAGAAAAAAAAAGAATATGCTTTCCAAAGTCCTGTGTTGTCTGAACTCTACCTTCTTCCCTTCCACTTCCACCTTCAGCTATTCTAGAGTCTTTTAATTCTCCCCAACTCCACATAATGAAAATCCTTTTCTATCTCTATTCTTTAGTTGTACGTGTAAATGTTTTTTCCTAGGCAAAGGTTTTCTAACGTTTTCTAAATCCCACCATCCACATACTCACACGTGTTCTGCTTTTGTCATTGGTGCTAGAAATAGAGTGTAAAGTGTGACATCTTTGTGCTCCAAGTTCTCATACAAAATTATGTTTTAGGAGAATATTCAAAACTGTCTTTAAATGCCTTTTCTTGGTGAGCATCATTCTACTTTAAAAAATATATTTTTATGCATATAAATCCAACTGTACATATTACATAATAGTTTGGATTCATTGAAACAAAAGTTGCATTAGGAGTAATATACCTTAAGAGATTGGAATATTAATCATTTTATGCTTTATAGAGGCAACCTTCCTCAGAATATCAGAATTGCTATCAGAGTATGATAGTTAATTTCCCTCTAATTTAGAAAGTTCCTCATAGAGTATGCTTCCTTGAGAAAATGGTATGTTTTTGATTATTGGGTGAAATTTAGATAATCTGAGAATAGGAAGGACTTTAAAACTTGAGAATAAGTGAGACACAGAGTCAGGTGTGAGGAGTGTAGTCAGGGAGACTTGAGAAAAACTCTTATTGGATCAAAGTCTCTTCTTTAACATAAGGCAGTTAGAAAGATAAATAATGGTAAGGGCTAAAATTGTTATTGCTGCAGAAATAAAGAGTATTTATAGTATCCCTGTCAATATTGTGGCAAGATTATAATCACCATCCAGCAACAAGTGGCTCTTCAGAGGAATTGGAAGAAGTCGAAGTCAGAGGAAATGTGAGCAGAAATGATATTACTTCAATAACTCAATAATTAGTTGATGAAATACCCAGACCAGGAAAGTGACAGTAAGAATAGAAAATCTATGAGGCAATTTGAAATAAAATTTGCTACAATTTAGGGGAAGGTATTAGAAGAGTGGATGAAGAATATAATGACTGTCAGTTGCTATATAAGCAACCAAATAGCTGGCATTCCTGAAAATAATGAGGCAAAAAGTACATGATAGTAATAATGGTAATTATTTTCCAGGTCAGAAAATTAAAAATATGGTAAGAATGAGATAGAAATTTGGTATGTGACAGAATGTTTTAGTGGTGGGGGGAGTAAAGGCTGGTTCAAGATATCTGACTTAGAGTCATTAATGCCCTTTTCCCTATTTATGTGACTTGGTATAAACCACATAATTGTCCAAAATCTCAAGCTAAAACAATAGCTTGTTTAAGTACTACTTTAGCTTTTGTCTTTTTTTCTTTAATGCAGAACAAATAATTGAATAGCTCACATATGTTTGTGGGTTTCTCACTTGTTCACTTTCAGGTTGCTGCTATCACTATTGCTAGGATTGGATATTCACGAAAGAGACAGTTTGGTTTGAACAGAGACAAAGTACAAAGGCAGGGTAAAATCGTGGATTATTTTTGAAAACTTAACCAAATTTTAAAAAACTGATTAACACTCGAAAGTCTGAAAATGGGTACTAATAAAGAACACTTTAATTGTTAAATGAAAGCAAAATGTGTCGTCATCACTGAGTAACTCTGCTATAAGAAATGTGTCACTCTAAAATGTAACTGGTTTGAAAATACTTTTAAAAAATTGCAAACTGTGGGTGCTAACATATGTAAGATATTATTTGTTGAAATAATTTCAATCTCTGTTATTAGCTGGTAATAAATTTTGAAAACTAAAGGGTATCCATTATAGACTGAAATCCAAAGAACGGTGAGAACACTGTACCTTTCACTGCTGTGACTCCTCGTAATGTCCTTGTTGAATATAAAAAAATAATTTAACATAACATTAAGTTTTATAGTATTATAAAATTATATTAGAGACTTGCTCCAGTTTTATAAAAATTAGCTCATGTTCTGCATTTCTACAAGGGGCACTGATTATGCACACCTATGATTCCAAAAGGCGAAATGTGGGTCCCTTCAGCCTGCTTGCTGATTTCAGCATTTGAGTCTGGCTGGGTTTCTAATTAGAAAAATAAATAAAACATGAAGCATAAATAAGGAGAGTTAATGAAAACTACATACTGGGACTAATCTAAAAGGCCATATTTCCAGGAATAGTTTTCACAGGTCAAAAGGCAAAATACAAAAAAAAAAAGGATCTGTACTCAAAGAATCAGAATAATTTCTGCTTTGTAAAACAAAATAGCTAATTTATAATACAGAAAATAATCCTGGAGTAAATTGTATTTTATATAAAACTATTATTTTAAGAAAAGAAAAATGGGCAAAAAAATGCTTAGCTAAAGTTATATTTAAGAGTGCACCTGTGCAATGTAATGGTTAAGAACATTTTTAAATACTCACCTATAAAAAAATGAGGTTCTTTTATACTAATATACTAGATTGAAATCTAGAATTTAACAGTATGAAAAGTAAATAGTTCTTGGAATATGTGATTATAAGCACCCAAGACAATTGGAACAGTGCATTTTATAAATTCAGAAAACTGTTTGTACAATGATGAATAAATTATATTTTGAGAATTAGCATCTTTAGATAAAATACTAATATGCTCTAAAAGATCTGTTTCTTATAAGAATATCTATCTTTCTGCATGGTACTGTTGTTTCTTGATGGTAATTATACAAAATAAGAATTTACAATCTCACTTATTTGATCCTCCTGGCCTTTTCACTTCAAAATTATGTGAAAACATTATCAATTTTAACATATTTTCAGCATTACACCACCACATTTTTTAATTCCTCAGTATATAAACTATTGATCTATTAATTATACTTGATAGTAATTCTTTTTTCTAACTGTTGTGGAGTCATTGAGGGTATAATGAGCCAGGTTATACTGCTTGTGTTGCTGGGTGAAGTCCCTCTAAAAAAAGTGTCCTGTGCCCAAGAGGTGTGTCACACTCCATGGCCTCACAACCCCCTCCCTGATTCTGCCTCTCCCCTCCCCCATGACCCTCCCCCCCCCATTGTACTGGCATCAGTTGTCCTCATATCAGCATATCATATGATACCATACCTTGGATTCTTGCTTCTCCATTCTCGTGGTGCTTTACTAAGGAGAATGTATTTCAACTCCATTCAAATTAATACAAAAGATGTAACATCACCATCCTTTTTAGTAGCTGTATAGTATTCCATGGTATAAATATACCACAGATTGTTAACCCATTCCTGGATTGGTGGGCATTTAGGTTGTTTCCACAATTTGGCAATTGTAAATTGAACTGCAACGAACAATCTACTGCAAAGGCCCTGATGGTAAAATGATTTATTTTCTTCTGAATAGATGCTCAGTAATGGGATTGTAGAAAAAAAATGGGAGGGCTAGTTTGAGTACTTTGAGGGTTTTCTATACTTCCTTCAAAAATGTATGTATTAGTTTGCAGTCTCACCAGCAGTGCAAAACTGTTCCCTTCTCTCCACAACCATGCCAGCATCTTCAGCTTTGAGTCTTTGTGATGTGGGTCATTCTCACTGGGGTTAGGTGAAATCTCTGGATGGGTTTGATTTTCATTTCTCTGATAATTAGGGATGATGAGCATTTTTTAATATGTTTGTTAGCCATTTGTGTGTCTTCTTTAGAGAAGGTTCTATTCATCTCACTTGCCCATTGATTTAGGGGATTGTTGGCTTTTTTGTTGTTGTTGCTCCTTTTGAGTTCTCTGTAGATTATAGTTATCAAGCTTTTGTCTGATTCATAATATGCCAATATATTTTCCCATTCTGATGGTTGTCCATTTGCTTTGGTTGTTGTCTCCTTAGCTTTACAGAAGCTTTTTAGTTTAATTAAGTCCCATTAGTTTATTTTTGTTGTTGCAATTGCCATGGAAGTCTTCTTTATAAAATCTTTCCCCAGGCCAATTTCTTCTGCTGGGTTTAGGTTAGATTCTCATTTTTTTTTTTCCAATTCCATAAGATGGTTTGTGGGTGCGTTGATGTGCTCACTTTCTGTTTTTCTAAGGTAGGCATCTAGCATGATAAATTTTCCTCTCAGGACTGCTTTTGCTGTATCTCACAGGTTTAGAAAACTTGTGTCTTCATTGTTGCTATGTGTGAGGAAGTTAACAAATTCCTCTTTTATCTCTTCTTCAACCCAACTATCATTCAGAATAAGGTTGTATAGTTTTCAAGACTTTGTGTGGGGATGAACATTTTTGTTGGAGTTCAGCTCTACTTTATAGCCTTGTTGTCTGAGAAGAGGCATGGTATATTTTATATTCCTTTAATTTTGTGAAGGTTTGATTAGTGTCCTTGGATGTAATCTATTTTGGAGTATGTGGCATGAACTGATGAGACAAAAGTATATTCTCTATAAGTGAGGTATGATTTAATAAAAAAAAAAATCACGTAAAACATTTTTTAAAAAGTATATTCTCTTGCTTTGGGATTGTGTGTTCTGTATATGTCTATTACTTCCATTTGTTGTAGGCTCACGTTTATGTCCTTTGTATCCTTGTTTAGATTCTGCTTAGTGGATCTGTCCAGATCTGTCAGAGGAGGGTTAAAGTCCCAGACCTTTAAGATAGTAGGGATATAATATTGCTCAGACCCCTCAAGATATGTTTCATAAATCTTGGAGTATTAAGATAGATGCATAAATGTTTAAAATTGAGATGTCTTCTTGTTGTATTGTTCCTTTGCCCAGTATGAAGTGCCCATCTTTGTCTTTCTTAATCAAAATTTCTTTGAATCCACTTGTATTTGAGAATAATATTGCCACCACTTCTTTCTTCTGATTTCCATTTGCTTAAAACACTTTTTATCGTCCCTTACGCCTGAGTCTTGATTTGTCCTTCAGGGCTAGGTGCATCTCCTGGAGACACCATATGGATGGCTTGTGTTTTTTTACCTAATAAGCCAACCCATGCCTTCTTCAATGAGGAATTCAATCCATTGACATTTATTGAGAGTATCAATAAGTGTGGTGAAATTCTGTAAATCTTATTATGAGATAGTTTGTTGTGCAGTTTTATCCTTTGTGCCATTGTGAAAGCTAAGCTCTGTCTTTTGACTTCTAGATGTTTACTTTGGTGGTGGTCCATTGCGGTATTCAATATTGAGAATAGGTCTAAGTAGTTCCTGTAGAGCTGGTCTTGTGGTGAATTTCCTCAGTACTTGTATTTCTGCAAAAGATTTGATTTCTCTATCCATTGTGATGCTATGTTTTGTGGGATACAGAATTATGGGCTAAACATTATTTTGTTTAAGGATATTGAAGGTGGGTGACCATGGTCATCTGGCTTGGAATGTTTCAATTGAAAACTCTGCTGTCATTTCAATGGCTCTGCCCTTGTAGGTCAGTTGGTGCTTATACCTAACTGCTTGCAGAATTTTGTCCTTCATCTTGACTTTGGAAAGTTTCATTACAATGTGTCTTTGAGAGGCTCTGTTACAGTTGAGATGACTCAGGATTTGATATCCATCTGAAAGGAATGTGTCTGGATCTTTAGTAAAACTTCAGAAGTTTTCATTTATGATAATCTGCAGTAGGTCTTCCATAACTTTGGGACAATTTTCTTCCACTTCAGGGATTCCTATCATCCATATGTTTGAATGCTACATAGAGTTTGCAGTTCTCTTAGAACCTTCTGTTCTTTCTCTTTCTTCTTTTTTGGCTCTGTAACTACCTGTGTTAACCCAAAGACTTTATCCTCTAACTCTGATGTTCTTCATTCTCTATGGTATAATCTATTTTTGATACTTTCTACTGCTTTTTTACATTCCCTGATTGTCTCCTTCATTTCCTTAAGCTTATCTATGTCTTTTCTATAGTCTACATATCTCTCATCTGACTTTTGGTTCTGTCTTTCTATTTTTCATACATGCCTTTTATTGTCCTAATTACCCATATTTTACAGTCCTTTTCTGTCAGATCCATTAATTCTTTATAGGATGTGTCATCTGTAAAAGCTGCTTCATGGTCCATTGAAAGAGTTGCTCTATTTTGGTTTTTCATGGTACCTGAATTTTTCTGTTAGTTCTTCTTCATTTGTGATTTCTTTTTATTCACCTCTTCTGCATGCTTTTCCTTATGAGTTCTGCCTTTATTTTAAAATTACCTTGCCTCAGAGTTTATGTGCTGAAGACACCTCTTAGTATGAGGCCAAAATGAGGAGAAAGTTAAGGAGCAGGTAGAGAGAAACTGCGTGAAAAGAACAAAAGATTAAAAAAGAAGGAAAGAGTGAAAGAAAAGAAAAAGAAGAAAAGATAAAAATGGAAGGAGGAATAACAGAAGAAAGAAAAACTTGGCAAACAGGAGAGAAGGTCAAGAAGAGAGGCTAAGAGTGATGGAAGAAATTATATTGATAAAGGTGGTACTAAGGACACACTTATAACCCAAGGGATTTGAGGGGGCTGAACTGAGAGGGTTTCTTAAAGTGAAGTGGTGCTTACCAGCCTGAGCAGAGCCATATTCTTTCTCTGGAAAGAGAAAGGAAGGGAAGGAAAAGAGCAAAAAGAAAAGAATGCTAAGGAAAAATTAATTAAGAATGAAAACAGAGGGAGGGGCTTAAAGATGGTGGCCAAGTAACAGCTTCCCTGCAACTGGGCACAGAGAGTCTGGGGAGACAGGACTCCAGGCAACTCTGGCCGGTGGGATCTGCCTATAATCATCCCTTTGAGGATACAGAAAGCCAGCAAGGGACTTCTGGACCCCAAGAAAAGGACAAAAACAGTGGAGAACTGGCAACTGATGGCATGTGTTCAATTGACCTAATCACCCCAGCAACCGTGAGTACAAGCAGCAGTGAGACTGCAAACCGGAAGGGCCTTACCTGTGAACTGTTTTGGTGTTCTTGGACTTGGCACTCAGTTGAACTGCCTTGGGGAGAGCTTGAGCAGGAGTGTGGAGAACTTTGAGCATTGTCTGGGGCCCCAGACTGAGCCGCTGAGCTGGGCGCCAGAAAGTCATTGGGAAAAATACTGCCCCGGCAAGCTCCGCCCTCAGGGTCCCGGAACAAGGATCAGGCGGGACAAAGTAACCTAGTGACTGATCAGCCTAAAGGCGGGGACTGAGCTGCCTTAAAGCCTTAATCCTTAGGGGCAGAGTGAGACAGTTTTGGCACACTGGAGCCTTGAGCTGTTGACCTGGGTAGAGTGCTGTAATGTCACAGCTCATAGCAACCTCAAACTCCTGGGCTTGACACTGCCCAGACCTCCAAAAGAGCTGTGCAAAGACCCCCGACCAGTGACCCGCAAGCACAGGGCCTCTGCATTCTCTGACTAAAAACTACAGGAGCCACACAATCCTGCCTCCTCCCTCCTATGTCCTCCCATCCTCCACACTAGCCCGTTCATCTGGTCAGGGACTCTGGTAGCTGCTTGCCCTCTGGAGCCCTCCCTGCCTCTGCACAGAGCCCTTCTCCTAGCCAGAGACTGATGGAGACTTGGGCTTTCTGTGCCAAAATCACTGGGTGCCAGGCACTCCCAGAACTGGGTGCACCACCCCCAGCCCTGTTGCTGAATCTGGGTGTGTCACATACCGGAACTGCTTCCACAGCCAGAACTTCCTAGCTAGAGCATCCCCAGAGGAACTACACTGGATCACTCCTTAAAAAGATCCAGCAACAATAGAGCAAACCTGCTGAGGTCTAATCTTGGAGAGACACTTCCCTAACTCTGAGGACAGCCAGAGGCAATGGTGAAAAACAATCATGAAACAAAATCAACAGAAAAACTCTGGCAATATAAATAATCAGAGTAGATCAACTCCCCCAAGGATCAATGGGGCAGAAACAACACAAGACCCCATGCACAAACAAATAGCTGAGATGTCAGAAATTGAATTCAGGATCTGGATAACAAACAAGATTGAATTAGAATTTCAAAAGTTATTTGAAGAATTCAACGGATTCAAAGATTAAATGACCAAAGTTTTTGACACATTGAGACAAGAAATTGCATCCCTCAAAGATCTTAGAAACACAGTAGAGTCCCTCAGTAACAGAATGGAGCAAGAAGAAGAAAGAATTCCTGACATCAAAGACAAAGCTTTCGAACGCTCCCAAATCCTCAAAGAAGAAGAAAAATGGAGAGCAAAAACAGACCACTCTCTCAGAGAGCTCTGGGATAATTAGAAGAAAACCAATATTCATCTTATAGGGATCCCTGAAAGTGACAAAGTGGCTTCACAAGGCACAGAGTCTCTTCTCCATGAGATTATGAAAGAGAATTTTCCAGACATGCCAAAAGATTCCAAAATTCAAATAGCAGACAGTTTCAGAACTCCAGCACGACTAAACCTTAATAAGACATCCCCCAGACATATCATAATCAATTTCACT
>CAUYPK010006181.1:0-13534 GCA_963574355.1 Loris lydekkerianus | reverse complement strand
GCCTCCTCATCAAACAAGTGAAGGAGGAAAATTTCTGCCATTTCCCCACAACTCAAAATCTGTTACCGGAAAATCCATTGGTTGCATTCCTAAATAAAACATGTGTGGATTCACTGGAAAAGTTGCAAAAGAAGTTCCAATTTAGATTTAAAGAGCTTCATCTCCATGAACAGGATATACAGCTTTTCCATAACCTATTTTCTATTGACATTGAAAATGTGAATATGATTTACCAAATAAAACTGGCTGAACTACAGAATTGTGACACTCTGAAAGATGCATTCAAGTCAAGCAGCCTTCCTAATTTCTATATATCTCTCCCCTCTGACATATATTCTAATCTCAGGAACCATGCAATCAAAATGGCAACCATCTTTGGTAGCACTTACGTCTGTGAACAGACTTTTTCCAGAATGAAACATCTGAAATCTCCAACCAGATCTAGACTAACGGATTCACACTTGCATCACTTGTTACGACTAGCAGTGACAAATATGGAACCGCACACTGACCATCTCATTAGCCAAAAGCAGGCCCATAGTTCCCATTGAAATATGGGCAAGTTTTTTTTATTATTAATATTAAATCATACATAGCTGTGTATATTAATGTGATCATGGGGCACCATACACAGGTTGTTCTTCATTTTAAATATTGTATATGCTCTGATTTTGTTTTTTTACTTCAAAATAAGATATGTGCGGTGTGCATTGGAATTTGTTCATAGTTTTTTTTTTGAAACTATAGTCCGGCCCTCCAACAGTCTGAGGGACAGTGAAATGGCCCCCTGTTTAAAAAGTTTGAGGACCCCTGTTGTACTGTAAGGGGAAAAGTTATAATCATTCTTCCTAAGAAATGGAACAACACAAGGATGTCCACTTTCACTACTCCTATTTAACACAGTATTGAAAGACCTAGCCACAGCAATTAGGCAAGAGCAAAAATAAAGGGCCTCTAAATTAGAAAAAAAGAGGTCAAGTTATCTATTTGTAGATAAATGTTATTATAACTAAGAAACTCTAAAGATTCTTCCAAAAGACTCTTACATTTACAAAATTGTAAATGATAAATAAATTCAGTAAAGTTTCAGGATACAAAATCAACATGGAAAAGTAAGCAGCATTTCTATACACTATTAATGACCAAACTAAGAACCAAATCAAGAACTCAATCCCAGTTAAAATATTTCCAAGAAAGTTAAATACCTTGGCGTGTATTTAATAAATGAAGTAAAAAATCTCTAGGAGAAAAATTAGAAAACATTTATGACCAAAAACATCGACAGCACAAACAAATAGGAAAACATTTCATGCTCAATTTGGGAGAATCAAAACTGTTACAATGGCCATACCATAAGCATACCAAAACAATCTACAGATTCAATTCCTTTAAGAATACCAAAGGCATCTTTCACAGAATGAGAAAAAAATTCTAAAATTCAAATGGCCAAATGATCCAAAGGCAAAAGAACAAAGCTAGAGGCATCACATATGAGACTTCAAATTATACTATCAGACATCAAATCATAACCAAAACAGCATGCTGCCATTATAAAAATAGACATATAGATCAAAGAAAAGAATAGATAAACTGGAAATAATATGCCATATTCCTAGAATAAATTGATCTTTAACAAAATAGACAAGAAGATACACTAAAGAAAAAACACTATATTTTGAAATTGGTTCTGAAAAAATCGGATAGCCATATGCACAAGAATAAAACTAGATCCCTCTCATGTACTATATATAAAAATCAATGCAAGATGCACAAATTTTTAAATGTAAGGCCTAAAACTATAAAAATCCTTAAAGAAAACTTAAGTAAAACTCTTCTGGACATTTGTAGAGACAACTAATTTTTGACTAAGACCTTAAAAGCACAGACAACAAAAAGATAGACAAAAGGGACTTAATTAAACTCAAAAGCTTCTGCATAGTAAAACAAATAATTAACAGGTTAGGTAGACAACCTACAGAATGGGAGAAAATATACGCAAGCTATGCATCCAACAAATGACTAATATTCAGAATCTATAAGGAATTTAAACACTTCTATAGAGAAAAAAAATAAATCCCATTAAAAGTTTGACAGATGACATAACAGATAATTTTCAAAAGAAAACATATAAACTACTAACAAATACTTGAATAAATGCTCAACATCACTAATTATCACAGAAATGCAAATCAATAAAATTCATCCACTGAAATACCACCTTACTCCAGTCCAAATGACCATTAATAAAAAGTCAAAGAATAGGGCGGCTCCTGTGGCTCAAAGGAGTAGGGTGCTGGCCCCATATGCTGGAGGTGGTGGGTTCAAACCCAGCCCTGGCCAGAAACTGCAAAAAAAAAAAAAAAGTCAAAGAACAGTAGACATTGGTGAGAATGTGGAGAAAAAAGGAACATATGTATTTTGTTGGTGAGAAGGCAAATTAGTACAATTATTATGAAAAACAGTAGGAAGATTTCTCAAGAACTCAAAATAGATCTACCATTCAATCCAGCACTCCCATTATTGGTTATGTACCCAAAAGAATAGGAATCATTAAGTCAAAAAGATACCTGTACTCATATGTTTACCACAGTACTCTTCACAATAGCAAAGGTATGGAATCAGCTTAAATTTTTGTTAATAGATGACTGGATAAAGAAAATCAACAATGTATTTATATGCATCAAATACTGCTCAGCCATAAAAAGAATGAAGTAGTTTATTTTTCAGCAACATGTATGGAAATGAAGGTTATTGTGCTAAAAGAAGTAACTCAGAAGCAAATACTTAAACATTGCTGTTCTCATTTAAAAGTGGAAGCTAAGGGGGTGCCTGTGGCTCAAAGGAGTAGGACGCTGGCCCCATATGCCAGAGGTGGCAGGTTCAAATCCAGCCCTGGCCAAAACTGCAAAAAAAAAAAAAATAAATAAAATAAAAGTGGAAGCTACATGACGATTACACATTGATGCAGGGAGTGTGATAATAAACACTGGAGATTTGGAAGGGCAAGAAACAGGAGAATGGGAGCACAGTATGGAGTAAGAAACTACCAATAGGCATTATGTACATTAACTAGATGAGTATTTCACAAAAAGTCCAGACATTACCACAATGCAATATATCCATGTAACAAATATGCACAGGTATCTCACAAATTTATAACGATATTTATTAAAAGAGATGAGATAAAACATTTTCAAAAATTGCATTTCTAGTTCCATTTTTCCTTCCTCAAATCCGAAAAAATACATTGAACCATTCAATTCGAGAAGAATAAAGAATATGACTAAGGTTGTCAGAATGATATATTTTGCGTTAAGACAGAATGATCATTCTCTTCATTCTATCAATTATGAGAGCTATAAAACACTTATTATACCAGGTCACAGTACACAATTCATCTATGAAACACAATTTGTCAAGAAACAGTAAATGGCTTTATGAAATTCAGATGGAAGTCAAATGTAGTAATGTGGGTCAGTATTAAATAACAGCCATATAAAGTAGCAAATTAATGTTAAATTTATTAGGGTTCAAACAAAAGATTTAAGAATTAAAAAAACAGGCTCAGCACCTGTAGCACAGCGGCTAAGGTGCCAGCCATATACAACGGAGCTAGTGTGTTGGAATCCAGCCCGGGCCTGCAAAACAACAATGACAACTACAACCAAAAAATAGATGGGCATTGTGGCGTGTGTCTGTAGTCCCAGCTACTTGGGAGGCTGAAGCAAGAGAATCACTTAAGCCCTGAGAGTTTGAGGTTGCTGTAAGCTGTGACATCAGAGCACCCTACCCAGGGCGACATAGGGAGACTCTGTCTAAAAAAAATAATAATTAAAGAAACAATGGAGCAATAAATTGAAGAGCAACATCAGCAAGATGATGGACTAGGAGTTCTCAAACTTTGTCCGTTCCCCCATAAAAATAATTTAACAACTACCCAACAATAAAAACAGTTCTGGCAGAACTCTGAAACACGATGAAGAGCTGAAGCCACCCAAATGGAGATAAAAACCTGTGAATGGTTGTATAAGAAAGTGTAGGAAGTATTTTACCTATGTCACCCAATTCCAGGACAATTCAGTGTCAAGAGGAATCCATGAATTCCTTGTGTGGGTGGAAAGGAAAGCAAGAGGACTTCAGAAGCCTTATCCACTGAGAATACCATTATTCCCCACCACTCTCACGTGGACAGCTGTAGCTTTTGCTACAGAGCTCCCATAGTCTTTTCCAACAGCTCTTTACTGACACTTATCCCTGATACAGAACTCTCAGAGTTCACAGCACCATAGCTCACAGAGAAGATATCACTGTTGCTCTGTCCCCTAAGATTTAGGCCACCAACAAGCCATTCTTGGGTCTATAGCACATGTCCCAAACTGTGGCATGATTCCCACTCCTCAGACACTGGAACAGCCATTACATGTACGCACATGCCACAGACTCTGCTACCACCAACACTGCTGCCTCATTCATGCCTACATCCTGGGCCCAGGGACTGCCACCCTGGCACACACACTTGAACACAAGCCCCAGTGCCAAGAGGAATGTGCCCTTTACCATGACTTCCTCCTCTAGGAGAAAAGGAAATGAGGAGGACCCAAGCAGCCTTCATCACCAACACCCCAGAAATCCTCTCCACTGCTAAGGATATGGTAGCTCTGGAGATTTAGAACCCTCACTATCTTTCCTAATTATGATTTCAACTGACAGAGCTGCCCAGTGGCCATGTGTCTATAACTGTCTCTCACTACTGAAGCTGTGAACCCTACCCAGCTTGTACCTTGTACTCAATAGGTGAAAGTATTTCCCCACTAAATCTAGTTTAGAAAGTCTGAAAGAATTGACTTTTTCTTTAAATACACAGACATCAACATAAGCTTTTAAGAAATAAAAAAAATCAAGGAAACATGACATCATTAAAGATACATAATAATCTTTCACTACTGACCCTAAAGAAATGGAGGCCCACAAGTTTCCTCATGAAGAATTCAAAAATTATTGTTTTAATGCATCTCAGTGAGCTACAAATATCAGAAGGTATGAAAAAAATCAGAAGAATATATGAATAAATTAGAAATTCAATAAATGGATATAAATCATAAAATAGAACCAAACAGAAATTCAAGAGAAGAATAAAATGAATGAAGTAAGAATACAACAGTAGACTCAATAAAATAGGGAATCTGTGAATTTGAAGATATGGAAATAACTGAAGTGTCTGTTGACAGATGAATGGAAAAAGAAGCTATATTATTCAGCCTTAAAATAGAAAACCTTGCATATATAATAACATGGATGAATCTAGATGACATTACATTACATGACATAAGACAGAGAAAATAAAATACTGCATGATCTCACTTATACATTGATATGAAATATAAAAAAAATCAACACATAAAATAGAGTAGAAATTTGGTTACCACAATTGTGAGTTGGGGTGTGAATGGGTAGATCCAGGTGAAATTGCACAAAATGCAAAGTTATATTAGATGAATATCTATAAATCTAATATACAGCATAAGGACTTAATATCATTTCGTATACCAAAAATTTGATGAAAGAGTAGATTTCAGATGCACGCACCACACACACACACACACACACACACACAGGAAACTGTATGAGGTGATAGTTAACTTTCTTGACCTTAGTAATCATTTTATTTTGTTTATGTATATCAAAATGTTATACACCTTAAATATATACAATACAAATAAGACAAAAACAATCCCACTCTCAGTATAAGAAGTTCTATAAAACAAAACTAGAACTGGCAGACTTTTTTTTTTTTTTTTTTAAGACAGAGCCTCAAGCTATCACCCTGGGTAGAGCGCCGGGGCATCACAGCTCACAGCAACCTCCAACTCCTGGGCTCAAGCGATTCTCCTGCCTCCACCTCCCAAGTAGCTGGGACTACAGGCATCTGCCACAACACCCGGCTATTTTTTTTTTGGTTGCATCTGTCGTGGTATGGCGGGCCTGGGCTGGATTCGAACCCGCCAGCTCAGGTGTATGTGACTGGCGCTTTAGTCACTTGAGCCACAGGCGCCGAGCCATAGAACTGGCAGTCTTGACTGTAAATTCTGGGAACTTGAAAAATGAGAATTCAAAAGAATCAAATTATTTCTGCAAAAGACAGAACTTTCATAAGATATTAACATTGATTATACTTTTCAGTAATGATGAGACCAAATATTTATTATGTAGGAGACAGTTAAATGGGTACTTTACATTTAGTTTTAAACAATGATCTGAAGAGTTAGGTACAATTCTAAATCCCAATGTGCATTTTAGGAAAAAGAAACAGAATTTATTCATCATTACACAGATTGTAAAGTAAGAGACAGGGTTTGAGCTCAAACACTCTGTACATAAAATTTTCATTGTCTACATATTGTTTATTCTATATATTACTTATGGTGGTTTCCTCTTCTCAACTCTTTGATGAACCTGAACCTGGGGTACTCCAGATAACAATGTGATAGTCAGACTCCTTAGTTGATGTTGATTGATGGCGATTCCTGTGGACCATCATAGATAACATGGAGGTGGCTAACAGACTTCACCTAGTCTTTTCAGACTAGTGATAAAGGAAAATATGGAGAAATGGGAGATCAAGGATGTAATACCAATACTGCTGTGTCTGTAGGAGGGATTAGATGTCTTTCTTTGAAAATATAAAGAGTCTAGTGCAAATGTATGATAAAGATTTTTTTTTCTTCTGGGTAGATGCCTAGTAATGGGACTGTAGGATCAAATGGGAGGTCTAATTTGAATTCTTTGAGAATTCTCCATACTTCCTTCCAAAAAGGTTGTATTATTTTACAGTCCCACCAGCAGTGTAAAAGTGTTACCTTCACTCTACATCCATGCCAGCATCTGCAGCTTTGAGATTTTGTGATATGAGCTATTCTCACTGGGAATAGGTGATATCTTAGGGCAGTTTTTTGTTTGTTTGTTTTTTAAGACAGAGTCTCATTTTGTTGCCCTCGGTTGAGTTCCATGGCATCACATCTCACTGCAAACTCCAGCTCCTGGGTTTAGGTGATTTTCTTGCCTCAGCTTCCCGAGTAGCTGGGACCATAGGCGCCTGCCACAATGCCCAGCTATTTTTTTTGTTTCACTTTGGCCGTGTTTGGCTTTGAACCCACAACCCTCGGTACATGGGGCTGGCATCCTACTTACTGAGCCACAGTCGCCACCCTTAGGGTAGTTTTGATTTGCGTTTCTCTGATGATTAGGGAAGATGAGCATTTTTTCAAATGTTTTTTAGCCATTCATCTGTCTTCATCAGAGCAGGTTCTGTTCATATTTCTTGCCCAGTGGTAGATGAGATTGTTTACTCTTTTTTGTTGACTAATTTGAGTTCTCTGTAGATTCTAGTTATGAATACTTTGTTAGATTCAGACTGTTTATTTTAGCTCAATTTACAATCGCCAAAATGTGGAAACAACCTAAATTCCCACTAGTCCAGGAATGGATCAACAAGCTGTGGTATACGTATACCATGGAATACTATACAGCCATTAAAAAATATGGAGACTTTTATATCTTTTGTATTAACCTGGATGGAGATGGAACATACTCTTTCTAGTGAAGCATCACAAGAATGGAGAAGCAAGAATCCAATGTACTCAATTCTAATATGAAGGCAGTAGATGATGCAATACAAAGTGGGGGATAGGGGAATGAGGGAGTGGGTAGAGGGGAGGTGGGAAGTGGTGGGGGGGGGTTCATGGTACATGGCACACCTCTTGGGGGTAGGAAACAATTACAAGAGGTACTTTACCTAACAAATGCAATCAGTGTAACCTAATTCTTTGTACCCTGAATGAATCCCAAACAATAATATATATATATATATATATATGAATAAATGAGTAAATAAGTACCTTTCTTAACTCAAACCAAATACACTAGACCATCCCAAGGATGAATAAAAGAGTCTAAAGTAAAGAAGGGAGACCACAAGGAAAAGATGATCTGAATGGTACAGATGAGTGCAGGTGCAGGAGATGAGCCTCAAAACAAGGGGTAGGTGAAGAAATGAGAAACTCAGGAGCTTGGTGGACACAGAGTCATGGGGATTGGGCAGTTCCAAGGATTGAAATATGGGTGAGCAGGCTTGGAAAAACAACATTTAGAGAACTTGTAAATGAGTGATCCATGGTTTGTGATATTAAAAAATGAGACAATGCCTAACTCATAGTCTAGAAAAACCCCAACACGATGGGGACACACGGCCATGGAGAGAGTCAAGATCTCAGGTTCAGAGGAGGAAGAGTCCTCAAATGCACTATACTTAAATTTATTCTGTAGCCCTATAACCCAGTAGCCAAGTAGAGGTCTGAATCTGGAGTAAACATTTTGATCATTTGCACCTCTTTTAATACTACACTTTATACTGCGGGAACGTGTTCTACAGTATACCCCTAGGATCCAAGCAGTCTTCTTGGACACATCTACTTCCCAGTAATGTTTCCCTGAGTAGAAATATTGAGATCCCAAGACACCATAATTACAATACTTAACAGGCCAAATTGGCACAGGCGTAACTTGTCTCTGATCTTCTGAAAGGACAAGATTCAAACTCAGGTTGACTGGATTCATTGTGATGTCCACTGCAGGAAAAAAAAAAAGTATGTACACATATGTACATATATATATATACACACACAGAGTATACATAAAATATCAGATGACAGACATGGAGTAGGTTTTTATGGTGACATTGTGAGAAAGGAACTTGGAAAATGGGAAAATCTTATATTTAATTTGGATAAAGAATAAAACATTAGAGAAATGTATTGTGCTTATGTGTTGAGAGGCTCAGAGAAGATAGGAGGCTAAATCATAACATCTCACTGAAAACACAAACTTCTTAAAAGTCATAAGAACAAAGTGATTTAAAGACCTTGTATCCTCTTCTTACCCCAGTAGCATCGGACATCTCTTAGCTCTGAAATAATAAAAGATTCAGTAATGTTGATTAGAAATAAAGGAGTAAGCACTGGTGACCATCTCTTCTCTAGAGCAGGGGCAAGGGAGAGCAGTCCTGCAAAGCTATCAGCTGATGAGTGAGAGGATGAAACAGATACTAAGCTATCCTCCCTTAGATATAAGCGCATTCTCTTTACTGCAGAGTATCACTTCTGTTCTGACTTCCTCCCTCCCTTCTATTCTCAGGTTTAAGCTGTATCAGTTATGCAAATTACTCCCTGACACCAGAGGAATACCATATCCACACTTCTTCCCTGTCTCTCCTCACCTCTAAACACTTGCAGCATTCTACTCAGATCCAGAGCATGGAATACAGTCTTCAGTGTCTTGGAAACAGCTTTTGGTTTTCTCAGCACCCAGATCTCACTCCTAAGAATGACAAAACATTAGGACCTCCACATCTTTCATCTTGTGTCCATCCCTGCAACAACACTGGCTTTTTCTCCCTCCACGTCACTGAGGTACTTGAACACTGTTCCCTGAAGAGCCTGAGGAGGGGGGAAGGAAGACACCGCTGACCCTGGATCTATAAATGTGTTTGTGTTTCCTTCCCATTTACTTTCTGTGTGACATTGAGAATGTCTGTACCTCTGGAAAGCACAGTTTTCTCTTGTAAAAATGGAATAAATACTCCTTTGATATCTCATGGAAATAATATAAAAATTAGATTAAATAATACATAGGAAAAGCCTTTGCTGCTTCTAAAATGCCATGTGATATGTGGTCAATTCTCCATCTCAGTGAGTCTTCCAGGGAGGGGCCAGAGATATGGGTTTCTGGGCAAAAGAAGAGTGGAGTTGCAGATCCTGGCTATGACCTGGGTCTCTGTATAAAAAGCTTATGAGCCTGTGCCCTGGTCCAAAGCCTGAAGTCCAGGGGGAGAAGCAAAAACAAAAGTTTATGACCACTAAACTAAAATACATATTTTTGTAAGGAATTTAATGCTGCCAGATGGGTTGGAAACTTTAGATACATTTTTTTCCTCATGAGCTTTGAAAATGCATGAACAGGAAGAGACTAAATATTGGCAATAGAGTACCAAAACCACTGTCCCTGAGGCTTGGAGTGACTTCTGGGAATCTAAAGAAAACCTTGTAGAATGATCTTGCTTATTTTATTCTAAATTAAATAAAGTAAATATAAAGGAGCTGTCCCCATGTTGTATTTTGGAATTTGATAAGGCCTCCTCCATGTCAGATGACAAGCAGCCATGAAATAAAGATACTAAGCTGGATCCAGAGAGGTGAATTAAAGAAGTGAAGCCACACGGGTCTGAGAATAAAACTTTTCACCCTTAATGTCCTCTCTGGCCCTAACTCTGAAATTCAGCCACCATATTTACTAACATAGAAACTGATCCATTCCCAACAGATATGAAACACTCCAATCCTCTTCTGTGACAATTTAAGATAATACTACACCCAAGTGTCCTTACTCTGGGAGATTTTTTATTCTGATTGACCACTAAATAATTATAATGGCTATAAACTATTTTGTCATAACACAAAAGCATCACTGTTGGCTTCCCATACATACCATTTCATGATTCCACTCCTGTCCTAGGAAGAAAGAAAACATGAATCAAGGTACATAAAGATTAGAGAAGATTAATGAAAGATGAGAAAATTAATAAAGAAATTATAGAAATCAAAAGTGAGTTGTATGAAAATATCAGCAAAATGGACAAACCTTTAATTAGACACACTAAGAAAAAAGTCAAGAATGAAAGATGGGATATTACCACAAACCTTACAGAAATTAAAAGGATTATAAAGATTATGAACAATTGCATACCAACCAGGTAGATAAGCTAAATGAAATAGACAAATACCTAAAAATATAGAAACTGTGCTTTTAATATTGATTTAAAAAATCATAGAAAACATGAATAGACTAAAACATGTAAAGAGACTGAACTGAAAAGTGAAGACTTAAATGCAAGGAAAAAGCCAAACCCAAGAAGCCTCACTAGTGAATTCTGCTAAATGTTTAAAAAGAAATAATATCAATACTTCACAAATTATTTCAAAAATACATGAAGAGGGGGAATACCTCTTAATTTATTACATCAGGCTCACCTGACTCTGACAAGAAAAAAAAGCTATGCGATATCCCTCATAACCACAGACACAAAATGCTTCAACAAAATGTTAGAGGGCAGCACCTGTGGCTCAGTGAGTAGGGCGACTGCCCCATATACTGAGGGTGGCGGGTTCAAACCCAGCCCGGGCCAAACTGCAACCAAAAAATAGCCAGGCATTGTGTCAAGTGCCTGTAATCCCAGCTACTCAGGAGGCTGAGGCAAGAGAATCACCTAAGCCCAAGAGTTTGAGGTGGCTGTAAACTGTGATGCCACGGGACTCTACTGTGGGTGACAAAGTGAGATTCTGTCTCTCAAAAAAAAAATTAGGAAATCAAATCCAGCAAAATATAAAAAAATTACACATAAATGTGAAGTAGAATTTATCCCAGAAATGAAAGGAAATCAATGTAATATAGAATACAATAGAATAAAGAAGAAAAACCAGATGATAACAATAAACATGAAAAAAATTATTTGACAAAATTCAACACATTTTCATAATAAAAACAAAAGAGAAATAGTAACAGACTAGGAATAGAAGGAAGCTTTCCTCGTCTGCTAAATGGCATCTATTGAAAATCCACAACTAACATTACACTTCATGGTAAAAACTGAATGATTTTTCCCCTTAGATCAGGAAAAAGACAGGAGGTTTGTTCTCATTACTTCTGTTTCACAAGGTACTAGAGGCTCTAGTCAGGGCAGTTACAAAAAACAAAAAAAGAAGGCATCTATATTGGAAAGAAAAAAATAAATGTACCTATTACTCTTTTCTTTCTTATATATTGACTTTATTCTCAGCTTTTAATTGATAGCAACTTGAATCTTTTGGGTTCAATTATCTTCAGTGACATTAATACCTACTAGAAATGTTTACTGTAATAACTTCTACTTTTACTGCAATAATACAATTTTGGCACACGCAAGCATCAGGATTGGGTCAGATGCCCAATTTAAAATAACCACTGTGTGGTTAGTAGGAATGTAGGGGTTGGATAGGCTGATTTACATGTGATTAACTCATTTATCCCTGAATATGCTGATTTTTTTTTCATTCTTTTTTTTTTTGAGACAGAGTTTCAGTTTGTCACCCTAGTTCCATAGAGTGCCATGGTGGTCACAGCTCCCAGCAACCTCAAACTCTTCTGCTTAGTGAATCTCTTGCCTCAGCCTCCCATGTAGCTGGGACTACAGGCACCTGCTACATCATCCAGCTATTTTTTTGTTGTAGTTGTCATTGTTGTTTAGCAGGCCTGGGCGGGGTTCGAACCCACTGGCCTCGGTGTATGTAGCCGGCGCCCTAACCACTGAACTATGGGTGCTAAGCCAATATGCTGATTTCTTCATATCAAACAAGTAGAAGTGTGGAAGTACACATGCTAGTGTTTCCCCAAAAAAGTAATTCAAGGTATTGTTACCAGAAAAATAAGGAACGAATATTGAGCAAGTTCAGTATATCATTTAGCTGCCTACCATCATCCGTCCTTCCACAAAATTTCAAAAATGAAAATGGCCAAATACATATATCATAAAAACATTATAAAAAAAACCCTAAAAACTAAAAACAGAATTAACACCTTTGTAAGGAGGCAGACTAAAATCTCAACTAATTTTTGAATCAATTTCAAGTTAACATTTCTGTCTTAATCTTCCCAATGTTGAAACGTAGCCCTTACACAAGGAACAACAGCTCCTGAAGCAGACAAACAGTGGACGAATGTAACTGGATCCATCCCAGTCACTGCATAAAGAATCCAGATAAAAGGAAAGCCATCATAGGAACTCTTAGGAGCTAAGATTGTAGAGAGGAAACAGCACCAATGCAACAAAAAGGTCTTAACATCTGGGGAGAAACAATCAAACTCCCTATCAGGTAAAATAATTAGTACGTTGGATTTGTTCATTTACCATTCTTTGGGGGTAATGTTGCATGACCGGAGACGCGAACGAGCAGAAGCTTTGCTGTAGGTGTAAAACTCGCTCCTGTAATTATTAATTCAAGAAACAGGCCATACACTCTGATATGGTGTATAGCCTGTTTCTTGAATTAATAATTACAGGAGCGAATTTACACCTACAGCAAAGCTTCTCCGGTCACGCAACATATTGGCGTAGTCGGCAGGATCGGGGGATCGTGAAGGAGCAGAAAGACCTTCTAGACACCGGGCTGGAGGACGGCCGCCTCCGCCAGGACGCCTCGGAGAGATCTTCGCTGAAGCTGTTTGAGGTAAGCTTGAGAACCCTCTAACTGGGACGGAGCAATTGCCACGCAGAGTTCGTGGGACGTCTCCAGCATATCAAGAAACATGGGAGGGAATAATATGAGTATTCAGCTCTCTTCCTCTTTGGAGGACCAGTATATTGCTCACTTAGAAACACTAAGTTCCACCACTAAAATTCCGGTAAAAACCAGTAGCCTGAAAGAACTTTTCCGCATGGTTGTTAAGC